>LFYR01000718.1:208909-268433 GCA_001185155.1 Zostera marina | reverse complement strand
TCAATTTATCAGACACCATAGGTGCGCCTGGATGATCCCCTGCAGAAAGAAAGTATGGTGACTTTCTTGGAATGCTTCTTCTTTTGCTGTGGGATCTTTTCTTTTTGCTTGTTTTCTTCCTTCCTCTTCTTCTGAAAAAATTATCAGTCCCCTCCGAGCTGGAAGACATCGTTGCTTCTTTGGAATCTGTTGAGGAGTAAATGAGTTCCTCATTGTTCTGCTTCGAGTGCAGCAGTGCGGAAGCGTCAGGATCAATGTTGACATCGTTCCCAACCGATGATACCATATTAAAGCGACGTGTAGCTTGAGTTGGGGAATCGGCCGGCGTCTTACCGGGAAGTTCTTCCAGCAGAGCCGCCATGAGAAGAAGAAAGGGGAAAATCCGATTTGAAAATAAACCGGAGGTTAACTAAGCTGAACCGGTGGTTAAACGAGCCAGTTCGGGAAGAGGAGAATTAGGAGGGAAAACTGTATTAACTTGATTAATGATCAATGTTTATTACACTTAGTTATATAAGAAATCACTAACTTATTACATAACTAATTTCTTAACTAACTAATTTATTCTAATCATTAATTATTAATCTGTCGCAGCCCATAGTTGAATTCGGCCCAGTTGTAATTGGCCTATCTATTTAATTGAAACTATTGCTGCTTAGCCCTCCATATTCTTTTATATTGAATCCTTGAGTGTTGGGAAATTTACCTGTACTACAAAAACTTAACCAAAAATATTAACAAGTAATAAACATAATATAAATGTCAGTTTAGTCCTTATGTTTAGTTTAATGTTATTCCATTGATTTGGTTTAATTATTGTTTCAGATTTATTAATCCTTTAAGAACCGGGACAGGAGATCAGGGTACTTGCACCATTTCGCCCGCGACCTCTAGCCATAGCATTCCTGCTGGCCTAAAATTAGCTTTTTTATATAGTGTTTATACCCATCCCTTATCTATTCAACAATTTTAAAAATCCTATTTTTCTAGCTTCTCCAATCTCTACGTCAGTCTAAGGACGAAACCAGAAATTTTTCTGATTATTTTTAAAGCATTATAAAAAATTAAAGCAAAAAATTTAAAAATTCAAATAAATAAATACTTTTTTTAATCAGATTGTTATATCGACCATGTGTTAAATTTTGGATCTCATACATAATTTCGTCAATCCAAATAAATAAAAGAAACTAAAGAAACTAAAAATATCTATCTATTATCAAAATTAAAATAAAAATAAATAAATAAAATTAATACATGTAACTGTAAGTCTTTAAAATGATTATTAAAAACATCAATTTTTAATTTAGAGTGTTACAAGAAAAGTCATTGTCACCCTATTTAAACTTTTACGATGAAACTATGAAAAATCAACATCTTGAAACAACGTATCTAGTTATTTTATAACTAGACTATATAACTAATGGAAGATAGTGTCAATAAACTTTTTATTCATTTATTTTATTTTTATTCTTTATTTTGTAATTTGGACATTCTTTCTTTTTTAATGAAATTTATTTACTTTTTAAAAAAAATGAATACAAGCAAAATGTTAAACTAGTAAATAAAAAATAAATTAATGTTCCAAATTTCAATTGTTATTTTTCAATCAAAAAATATTTTATAAATAAGCTCTAAAAGTAGGCCTGAACATGGGTCGTTAGACTCGTGTTTGCCTCTACCTAAACTCGACCTGACCAACATACTTCGGGTTCGGATTCAGGCAAAAACCCAATTAATACCCGAACCCAATCAATCGCTTGTTGACTTCAAAAAATACAAGTGTGTTAAGATTAATTGGTTTTTGCAGTATGATAGAATTAGAGTCGAGCAAAGGAAGAAAATCCTCTTGCTGTAGCTCTAAACATATGTTGACCAATTTACTATAATTTTTTGATTAATAGTTGATTAACATATGTTGTAATATTGGGCCCAAGATCGGTGAGTTACTCTAAACTAAGAAGCCAGCCCATGACTTGTATAACTTAATATAAAAAGGAGAGTCGTCGATTTTTGACTCCCACTTGCTTTTTGCGATTTTCATTTCTTCTTCTTTCCTTCCCGTCGTTCCCTCTTCTCTCCACAAACTTCCACAAAACCCTACTAGGGTTTTTCATGGTATCAGAGACTTGCGCTTTCCACTCGAGCTGAAACACAATGTCTAAGGAAGGCAAGGACATCGTCTCGACAGAGGTGAAGGCAAACTCCGGTGTTGATTTCATTTCTCCAAACCAAGACAGGAAGAGTATCTTCTATGTTCACGCTTCCGACGCTCTAGGATCGTGTCTGGTGACTAAGAAGCTCGTCGACGAGACCAACTTTTACTAATGGCAGTGTGCAATGAAGGTAGCACTGGTGTCAAGGCAAAAGTTAAGGTTTGCTACCGGCGACATCGTCAAACCACCGGTCGACTCCAAAGATCGTGAAGCGTGGGAGACATGCAATGGGCTAGTCCTGTCTTGGTCGTTCAACGTGGTGGAGTCGGAGATCGCGACCACTCTGCTTTACACTGATGTGGCTGTTGTAGCTTAGAGGGACTTGGAAGATCTCTATAAAATAGCGAACAAGCCACAGAGTTTTCAAATGAAGTACGACAGAAGTACTATGTCGCAAGGTGAGGACAATGTTTGTATCTATTTTCAAAAATTAAAAAGTCTATGGGATCAACTCGATTCGTGCATAAAAAAGTCGGTCTGTGTGTGTGGTAAGTGTACGTGTGACGTTTTAAAACAGTTCTCCGAACTGGAAGCTGAAGATAGGGTTTTACAGTTCTTGTTGGGACTCAATGAGGAGTTCATATGCCGGTTAGAGGACAAATACTGTCTTCTAATGAGGGTCTGCCGAGCTTGAATAGAATTTTCTCATTGGTTAGGGAACAAGATGAGAAGCACAGAAGTTTTCATAAGCGCAAAAGCATGGAGGTCAGTGCATGCTATGTTCATTCTGAGGGAGCAAAGAAGCCTAATAGGCCTTATGCATATGGGAGGACACCAAACATGCCTTACACTGATTATGGGAGGAATGACAAGAAGTTAAACACTTATTTGTGGTGTGACCATTGTGAGAAGCATGGTCATACCAAGGACATCTGTTACAAGCTTGTTGGGTACCCGAAGAACAACAAAATTAAAAATTAGAAAGAAAAGAATTCTAAAATTCTCCTCCACTATCAGTTTGAATAGTTTTTATCGAAGAATTTAATGATTTTTCAATCATAACATGAAAATCTCTAAAACTCCTGAACACCTCATCCTTTGATTTCAAAGGATAAAACCATGAAAACCTAGAATACTGATCATCTATTATGAGTAAATAGTATTTGTATCCATGAGAGGACATGATTGGAGCTGGTCCCCAAACATCCATATGAATAACATCTAAAGGAGTCTTACTATAAGTCTCTCTATTTTTAAATTGAAGCATTTTCATTTTATTTAACGGGCAAGTAACACATTTATTATTAACATTATTGATGTTAACTTTATTAGTTTTTAAAAGTTTATTTAAAATTCGGGTCGATGGATGTCCACATCTATTATGTCATAAGATATTTAAATTACTTTTATTAATGTAGATGGACAAAATAACCCACAGTATGATGAATGGATGATGTATGATGACATGGTTCAAATCAGTACCAGCTAAGTAGGCTAAAATGTAAAACAACATATGAAGGATGGAATTATCTAGAGAAGGTCTTATCTCCGGTTAGCACAACACACATTTCAGTGATTAAAGATCAACTTAGAAGTTTGAAGAAATTGGGGACTGAGAGTATGCAAGATTACCTAGTCAAGACAAAAGGGTTGGTTGATTCTTTAGCCTCCACATGAGAAACAGTGAGTGACACATCTCTAGTGGACTATGTCATGGGAGGATTAGGAGGTGATTATCATTGTGTTTTAACTACTGTAAGAAGCAAGAAAGATATAACTTTGGATGACTTGACTGATTTACTACTAAGTGAGGAACATCTGATAAAGAGGATTAGTGATGAGACACAAATGGCATTAGTTTCTCAGGTTCAATACAGAGGGAATTTTGGAAGACCCAGGGCCCAATACAACAACCAAAGACCATACAATAATTTTAGCTACAACAATCAACAAAATACACCACCATTTTACAATCAGCAACAAAACACTCCACAATATTACAATCAACCACCATACTATCCTCATCAAAATCAACCAAGATACAACTACTGGCAGGGACCACCAAGACCTTATACACCACCTTCACAATATTACCCTGGCCCAAATAACTCATCATATTTTCATAATTCCCAACAACACAGAAACTCTACACATCAACCAAGACAATTAACATCCACAACTCAACTCCCACCTATTATTTCAACCTCACCTTCTATTGATCAAACACAGAGCTACCAGATATGTGATAAGAGAGGACACTTGGTAAAATAGTATCCAGATATATCAAATTATGCAGCCTTCACTGCTGCAATATCAGTTCCATCAGTTCAACCAGTCCAATCAATTCAACCTATACCTAATAACAGTCCTCAGCCAATCCAGGTAGAAAATCAGTCCACATCTGAATTGGCCATGTCAGCTACTGAAACTCATTCAGAGAGTACTTGGTGTATAGATTCAGGGGCATACCTGATCTTGGAGCATTTACCATCATATGAGCAATTTCTAGGTATTCAATTTGTTATTGTTGGAAGTGGGGAAAGGTTATCTGTTACTCATAAAGGGACTGTTGTGTTAAAATTCATGGTTGCGACCAACTGGTTGGTCGCCTTTTTTAAAAAAAAAATCATACGACCAACTGAGTGGTCGCCTTTTATTTTTTTAAATTTATGTTGGTCGCATTTTAATTTTTTTTATTAAAAAAGAGTCAGACGACCAAACTGTTGGTCGCTTTCATCTTAAAATTGGCGACCGACTTCGGAGTTGGTAGCGAAGTTGGTCGCCTATAGTATAAAGCGACCAACTTCGCGACCAATTTCAAATGTGGTCTCAAAATGTCAACTATAAGCGACCAACCTCGAAGTTGGTCGCTAGAGTTGGTCAGAAAAAGCCTTCTTTCTTGTAGTGACGAATAAGTATATTCTTAAAAGGATTAAAGAAAAATTTACTATCAATTCAAAAGTTATCAAAAGATCTTAATTGTTCTATTGAGTTTAATCATGATGTTTGCACTGTGAAGGATCCCAGTACTATAGAGATATGGTTTACTGGGCTTAGTGAAGGTGGGTTGTATCACATACATCCAGATATAGAAGCATTCTATGGAGTAAGGATTACTGAAGCTATTTGTCATAGCAGACTAGGCCATCCATGTTCTGGAGTTATGGACAAGCACAAATCAAATTTGCTAATAAAGGAGGTAGTTGACAGGAAAAACAAGTTCTATTATGTATGTGCCCTGAGTAAAGCTCATCAACTACCATACAAAAGGAGTATACATATCACTACTGTACCTTTAGAACTCTTACACATAGATTTGTGGGGTCCTTCTCCCACTGTTTCAGTTCATAATATGAAGTATTATGTTTCAGTTGTAGATGATTACAGTAGATACAGTTGGTTTTTTCCAATAATGAATAAAGATAAGTTTTTTACAGTATTTATTAAATTTCAGATTCATATTGAAAAAATTTGAATCGAAAAATTAGATGGTGCAAACTGATCAAGGGGTATAAATAATAAGTTCAAAACATATTTAGAAAAAGAAGGGATAGCTCATAGAGTATCGTGTACATATACACCACAACAATATGGGCTCGTGGAAAGGAGACATAGACAGATTGTAAAAGTAGGTAGGTACGTGTTTCCTAATTCGGTCAGGAATTCCATACTCATTTTGGCCAGAGGTGTTCTCTTCATGGCAGTGTTCATACTAAATAGACTGAAATCACAAGCAATTGAAAATAAAACTCCTTTTGAATTAGTGATGAAAAAATGCCCAGACTACACAATTTCCAAAACTATAGGGTGTGCTTGTTATCCCTTAATTCCTAAGAATGACAGAAATAAGTCGATGTCAAAGGCAGCAGAATGTGTGTTTCTTGGTTATGCAACAAACCAAAGAGGATACAGGTGTTTGAACATATAAACAAAGAAGATAATGGTAAGTAGGGATGTAATTTTTGATGAGGAAAAATTTCCATTTCTTGATCTCTAATCAAGAAATATTGATCTCAATTCTAAGTCTAGAAGTTTCTTAATAATAAACTCAGATGATTATATTCATAAAAAATCAGGGTATGAGTCTAACAAGTCTACACCACAAAACATAATGAACTGTCAAAATCCATGGCATAATGAGTCTTTAAACTCATTGAGTCCAATATAGGCCTGTATAAAATATCCGAAATTCGAATTCGAATTTTAATTTTAATATCCGGATTTAATTAAACGAACCGAATTCGGATATCAGAGTATTTGGTTCGTTTAAAATCCGGTTCGTTTAAATTAAATATTTATATTATTATAAAATTTACATATATAACCTTTAAATTTTATAATTTATATATAGCCTATGTTAATATTATTTACTTTTGAGGATTTATTTATAAAATTTTAAAAATACTTTGAAGTAATAACGTTAAAGTTGTTATTATTTTTAAATTTTATAAATCATATGGGTAATTTTTATAAATGTTATTCGAATCTGAATATTCGGATTCGGTTAAAATAATCGAATTCGGATAGCAAAATTCGAATTACGATAGTAAACGAATCTAATTCGAGTATCCGGATATTAAACGAATTCGAATATGATGGTATTCGGTTCGAATTCGGTTCGTTTACATGCCTAGTCCAATAGATCTTCAAAATGATACAAATCTAGGGGAGAATGAGTCTTTAAACTCATTTACTCCATCTACTAGTTCAGAATCTAGTGGATCTTTTAGTCCATTTGGTGATTCTTTTTCAACAAATAATCAAAATATTTCTGTTTCTGAAAATATTATTTCTATGTCTGAAAATGTTGTTTCTAATGATAATATTGTGAAACAATCAAAAGAGTTCAAAGAAATAATAGGATCCGCTCATGGTCCGGATCCGACACCCAAACTCAACTAATTTGGGAAATCAAAAATTAACTAATTTGGAGAAAGAAAGAAAAAAAAAATCAGTTTAACAGTTATTGACTTCAACTGACTTTTTAAGATACAAAGAAGTATATAATCAACTACTGCAATCAGGGAATTCATTCAATTCCAGTTTTTCAAGTTGTGAATTTTTAATCAATTTGATCATTCCCAGTTCGCGCGCTCTTAGCAATTTGATTCCTTCATTTTTCTCTTTGGTAATCTTTTTCTAATCATAGTAATCCTTCAATATTTTCAGGTACTTTTAAATTCATTTTTGCTCTGTCTTTTGGTTCAATCGTCACTTTCGCTCAATTGAGCTTCTTCTCTGAACGATTGAACGTTAATATATCACATTGGATAGTTATCAAATTCTGTCTAAATTGTTTGCCTAGTTTGTAATAATCATACTCGGTAATTCCTTGTTTGTAATTGTTTTCCTATTATCAATTATTTTCCTAGTTCGCATTCTATAAGAATAACTTCTTGTTTGTTCAAATTCTTATTAACTGTAAATTGTTCCTTTTTTCATTCTGCATTTTAATAGATAGATATGGTATGTCTTAAATCAAATTTTCATAAATATACCTTCTATTTCTGATATCGATGCTGAGAATCCAAGGAGATCAGAGAGAGTAAGAACTATATCAATCAGGTTAAATAATTACATTTGTTATTATACTTGTCTTACTAATGATATTTTTGAGCCAACAAGTTTTACACAAGTCAGTAAGCATGATTGTTGGAAGAAAGCTATGAAGGAAGAAATGGGGGCAATCATGGCCGATAACACATGGACTTTGGTACCTAGTCACAAGGATATGAACATCATAGGATCAAAGTGAGTATACAAGTTGAAAAGAAATTCAGATGGATCAGTGGAGAGGTGTAAGGCAAGACTAGTTGCACAAGGGTTCAATCAGGAGGAAGGTATAGATTTTAGCTATACTTACAGTCCAGTAGTAAAGATGTCTACTGTTAGAATAATACTATCATTAGCAATCACATACAGATGGACATTGAGGCAGCTAGATGTCAAAAATGCATTTTTAAATGGAGAACTTAAGGAAGTGTTGCATATGAGACAGACAAAAGGATTTAAAGACAAGGAGAGACCAGAACATGTATGTCTTCTAAATAAAGCTATCTATGGACTGAAATAAACACCTAGGGCTTGGTACTTGAAGCTACAACAAAGACTAATAGAAGATGGATTTAAAAACTCATGTATTGATGCATCTATGTTTTTCAAGGTAACAAATAATTCAAAATTAATAGTTTTGGTGTATGTAGATGATATAGTGATAACAGGAAGTAGTTTAGTTGAAATTGAAGAGTTCATTCAGAGTTTGTGCAAAGCCTTTCAATGTAGGGATATGGGAGAATTGCATTATTTCTTGGGAATTGAGTGCATTAGACAAGGGGATTCTATGATTCTATCACAAGAAAAATATATCAAAGAGATATTGATAAAGTTTGGATATAATATGGTTAAACCAACCAAAACCCCAATGATTGTGACAACTAGAAACAGTGACATGGGAAAGGTATTGGAAGATGTGACTGTTTACAGGAGTATGGTTGGTTCTTTACAGTATATCTCACTAACAAGGCCAGATTTATCCTTCCCAATCAAGTATGTCAACATTTGCATAATCCTAAAGAAGGGCATATGAATTCAGTAAGAAGGATTCTGAGATATCTACAAGGAACATCAAACTTAGGTCTCAAAATTACCAGGAATATGAATAGCATAAGCACATTGGTAGCATATTCAGATTGGGGTGGGAGTTCAGACAGGAGATCTATTACAGGGTCTAGTATATGGGAAATCTCCTTTCATGGTCTGTCAAGAAACAACCCTCAATATCAATTTCCAATGCAGAAGCAGAGTTTAAAGCATTGTCTCATGTTACCTCAGAGTTGAGGTGGTATTGTTTTCTGTTAAAAGAATTAGGAATTTCATTGGAAAAAACCCTAACATTGTTATGTGATAATAAATTTGCGATATATATGTCAAAAAATCCTAAAATTTCAGTTAGATCAAGGCACATAGAGGTGAGCTATTTATTACTTGTTGAGATAATTAATTGATAAAGGAGCATTGAAGATTGAATTTGTACCATCAAGTTTTCAATTTTCTGATGGATTTACCAAAGTCTTGGGCACAAATGCATTCCTCATACATAGAGATCGACATAAACTTGCTTATGCTAATTCGGTAATGTCGTCAAATCCTCCAGCAAGCTTATCAGATTTGAAGGGGCCGGAATGTCAAAGATGTTGATTTATCAACATCTTTTAATCGGATCTTAATACCCAAACCCGACTAGAAGAAGTTATAAAAGAAGAAGAGGATGACCTAAGTTTGGCAGTTCTTTCAGTTTTCAATTTCCAGTAAGTTCTCCTGATTCTTGCGCATTGATTCCTGATCATCAGACTTTCTTCTTTCCGTTCATTTCTTTGGTGTTCTTTCTTATTTCAAGTAAGGTATGTTTTCCGTCAGGACTCTAATCTAAATCATTTTGTTCGTTCTTGATTTTAATTTCAGATTGTTCTAGATACGTTGTTAGATAGGTTTCAAAATTAATTTTTTTATACTGTCAATTTAATGTGTATTTTTTTCTTTTCTGTTGAATTTCTATTCTTTCTTTCATATGCTTTCACACTCACGATTGTTTTTTAAATAATTCAGTAGAAAATTTCAGATTCAATTGGGTATTTTTATATTTAGTTCTTGGAAATAAATACAAATATGTCAATCAATTCGATTCTGTTGATTGCATATCTATTTCTTTTATAAGTTAAGGTCCCTAGACTGAATCTGAACTGGTCCACAAATTAGCTTCTATTGTAATTTAAATTCTTTACAATTGAAACCAATGAGTATAAATAAAGAGAGATTCCTTCCCTTTACAAGCGAAATCATCAAAGAATTTGGCAACTTCCTCTCAATCTCGATCCGACGTCCCTTGGGCGATTTTTTTTCTTTTTTCTGCTCCCATCCTCGCGATTCTTCTTTTTCTATGTTCGCAAATTAGATTACATGCTTATATAAAGTAATCTTTATTTTTATATAAAGCTCCCTAATTTCTCCGATGCACGTCACCATTAGTGTTTCGACTCAAAATCTAGAACATCCTGATATTTACAATCTCAATTTGTTATAAGATAGTTTATGAGATGGTTAAAAATTTACTGATTGTATTATATGTATGCCGAAATTCAGAGGAGATCTCATTATTTAAAAACTTGCACATCTAGTAATTATCCTTCCAATCTTCATCCAACAATGAAATCATTTAATATTAAATAAGATACATATCTCATATCTTGAGTAATGAATGAAGTTGAATGTGAGGGAAAATTTGAAGTGATGAATTGACATGGAAGACTACGACAAAAGTTTTTACTAATTCTGAAATAATAGAATCTCACCTGAAATTGAACTTCAATGTAGAGTTTTACTGCAAATTTATAATTTCCAACACTTTTTTTTATAATTCACCCAAGCCCAAGCGGCAAGCTCTAAGGAGGTAGCAATTTGGAGCTTAAAGATAAGATCCATGATGTACGGTCTGGCCCCAAACACTCAAGGATGGCTCATCTGACCATCAAGATTGAAACCTAAGCCCGAAACTTTGATCGAACTAGAAGTTGTTCAAACAAGATCATTGAATTTGGCAACAAGATTGGAGAATTAACTAATTGAAGTTGGTGAGGTACATATTAACTAACTTAATTTGATCTAATGATGGCTCAAGAGAAGAATTTAGAGAAGAAGTTGTTTGACTTAGATTTCTCAAGACATGCCACGTGTACGTACTTTCCGAATCTATCTACCTGTCTTTCTTCACCTCTTGTGTCTTTCTTGCATACTTTGCATGTCTTGTCAACCCACCCTTCCTCTACGTAATCTCCCTCAACTGTAATTTATAAGTAGTTAGTTATCAAATAGTTAACCATAAATTAGTCAATCAATAACCAATTAACCATGGATATTCTTAGTTATTACGTGCATACCCTCGACATACGATTTAAAGAAATCTTGGTACGTTCCTCCTATCTTCCTCCGAAGAGCACCGTACTGTTCTCTGCTCATCTGATTGCCGGAACCGGTAGTTTCTCTCGCTTCGTTTAGGAGCTTTGCATCGTCGGAAGATCTTACCTCTGAGAAATCCAGTGCCTCTAGCACCGACTGCTTAGATTTCTCTTCTGTTTCTACTTCTAACTCTACTTCATCGACATCTTTGACATCTACGACCTCATCTTCGACCTCATCTTCGCTTGAATTGACGGTGGCTCGTACTGGCCGTACTAATCCTATCGGAACATGTACATGTCTTCTTCCTGCAGTTGTTGGGGTTGGGAAGCAGGCGTTGTTTGGTGAAGAAAGCCGTAGAGCCGTCAAACCTATCATCGCTGCCATCGAATGTGTTTGGGAACTGTCGTGCTTGGTTTAACATGGTTTTTATGTGTTTAAAATTCAAATAGCTTGCTTGTTTAGTACGAACCACCAACTTGGAATTACTTATTGTGTCGGGAGTTTCCCGTGGTATATGTTGGATTACGTGGCTTTAGTTCAACCGTCTGAATATTTTTTTGCATCTAAAATTCTAAATTAAAACGCCGCACAAATCTTATCTTGTATTATGGATAAACTAATTACAACCATAAAACTTTAACTGTAACTATTAAAATGTTTAAACTGTTGGAAGTTCAGAATTCGAGTCTCGTAGTATACAATTAGATGATGAAAATACCAACTGTTTTTATTCATATCTTTATAGAAAACAGTTTTGGATTGATTTTCAATAAAACATCATGACAAAAATATTAAGTTCATTTCAAGAAACACTTGTTGGAGATATGCTGACATACAAGTATAGAATTAATTAACTAACTTAACTAACTAAATAACTAACCAGACTGAGAATCTGAAGAAATTGTGAGTTTTCTCCTTGGCCTACTATCCTCTATGGCCTGTTTCTGTAAATCCATGAAACGGGGTCCCTTATGAGCGAACAATCTTCTAAGGTTAATCACAGAAAGATCGTTAAAGCTGGCTACAGCAAGATCGGCCTGCACTAAATCATACCTGCACATCCAAAGAACCTTGTTTTTTTCAGAATTATAGTCCATCTCATATTCTCATTGAAGCATAATTTGAACAAGTAAAAAAATAGATACATAATTGCACAGTAACATACGCAGGATGAGGTCCGATAAGTGCAATAGCCATCATTGTACAATTATGAGCAGCAGTAACGCCTCTAGGGTCATCCTCAAATACTATACACTTGGATGGTTTCCGATCTAACTGTAAAGAATATATGGCAGAAATTATCGATTCAGGTTCAGAACACACCCTCATTTTCAAGATTTCTTCAATGAGAAATCATACCTTAACTGCAGCTGAAAGAAATCTATGAGCTATTGATTCCATTCCATCTTCATCGGTGATAACTGCCTATAATTCATAATATTTAATGTTGAGTGAAATGAATCTAGGCTTTTAGAGCCAATAAATACTACCATTTTAAAGGAATTCATAATACCTGAAAATATTTTTTAAGATCCATGCGCTCTAGAGATTCTAGCATGTGTTTTCTATCAAGGCATGAAACAACAGCACAAGGAATCCCAGCTGTATAGAGTGCACCTAACCATTCCCTCAAACCTTCCATAGGTTTACTAAGCTGAGGAAATAATGATGACGATGATATATTAATTCATAAAAACATAGAAATCTCAAACGGAAGGGTAGGAAAACAAACATTGATGAGATTATCATGGTATAACTGCAAAAGCCGTGAATTTAATCGCTTCAATTCATTTTCATCACTCCCCCAGAACAAAACCTAAATGTCACAACAGACATCAAAGTATCACTCCCACGAAAAATAGAAAAAATACTTCAGAATAGTCATGATTAAAATAAAGAAGATAAGTAGATTAAATAAATAGAAAATAAGTAGAATGAACAATTAATAATAATTTAACAGGTCTAAAATTGTGAACAACGTGGAATGTGGATTGAGCAGATCGTACGTACGTAATGCTTTTATCAAAATATCATGTATAACTCATGAAGTGAGTGAAAATTCAGTCAATTTACGTATTATAACTAAGAGTGAGTAAGGGACGGGTCGATCTAAAGATAAAAGTTGCACACACACCCGAACCCGGATGGGGCAGGTTTTTTCGGGTAAAACCCCGGTTGGAACGGGTTTGAAAGGTTGGGGCACATGGGAAAATTCCTATTTTGGCTGGCACGGATCCACCCCTTTTTATGGGCGGGGAGACCAGGTCTGCAAAACCCAAACGTGGTGAAATAAATGCTCGCTCCGAACACCCTGAAAACGGGGCGGCCCCAGGTCAGACCCGGACCCATGCTCACCCCTAATTATAACAGAAAAATGTATGATGCAATTAAATGATTTATTCTAATTCTAAGTTCTAACATATCTGTCATTGATAAGCTGATTATAGACAATCATTTCTTTTGGTAACAAAGATACAATCATTCCAAAATATTACAGCCTTAGTTTAGTTCCCAGTGCATTGAATAATTTCTTAATTTTTTATTAAAAGATAAATCACAGAAAATTTAACAATAAAAGTACTTAAGATGCAAGGTCCAAATATGTTCACAAGCCAGTTAAAAAAGTCCTTACCTTTTTTAAGACATGATATGCAGCTGCATGAAGCATAGTTCTTTGCACATGACTTTCACTTGGCATATCCTTTCCTGCATGAAATAAGGTATTGTAGTATTTTAAATTTTGGTATGATCTAATTAATTAAGAAGGTTTTCACTTGTTAAATAACTTAAATCTTGAATTGGAGTCAACAACTTTCCACTCACAACTAAATATACTTCTTATTTTACCGCATCATTTTATTCATTTATACATCAAAAATAAATTAGTAGATTAAATTTTAAACAACCTTCTTTTTATTTGTCAATATATTTTGTATTTTTGTCATTTGAAATAGCTAATGGTAACATGATAAAAATCACTTCAAAGATCAAATAATTAAAGGTGTTCATTTTAGTCTGGGTATTCACAATAAACTTCCAAACGATATAGTAAAATCTTGATAATTAATTTGTGCCTAATATTGTCCAAACAGAAAAGAAATCCGTTAAAAGAACAAAAATCTACGGATTTAAAACATCACATTAAAAATGCACATTATAAAATACCCTCTTCAGCAGCAAGCTTTTTCCAAGCATCCATCTTTAAGGAGTGTGTGTGAGCCTGGAAAAACAAGAAGATGAAAAATGTAGTTAAGAATATAGTAAATAAAGAACAGTGGTGCTTCATTGGGTTGTTGAGGGAATTGCGAGGAACGCGTCTAGACTCTAGTGCAATTCAACTTTTCATGTGTGCACTTTTTTTTGTAATGAATATATATTTACCTTCTTCAAAGAAAACATTAAAACAAGAATATGAACAAATAGATACAATGGGATTTGATGTTACGGATATTTCATAAAATGCATTAAGAAACCCAAATTTGTAATCATTATAATTATACGTTCTAAATAAAATTATGATAATGTATACAAACTTAATGAATAAGTTATTTACTTGATAAAGTGATTATGGATTTCTTTTTCTGTAAATCTTGTGAGGGAAAATGAGAAAAAAAATTCAATGCAAGGAAGATTCTGATTCCAAATTATTCAAAATGGAAATGAGTACTTTTGAATAAGTGAATATGAATGCCTAACGCTTTTATCCTTAATGATAAATTGAAACTCCGAAAAATAATAAATCGATGCACATGAAATTTATTTGATCGTGCCTGAACATGTATGTTTTTATCTGAAACTGTCGTGGGCATTTCTTTTCGAAAAAACCAAATACATAAAGGGCATTTTGACTAATAATTATATATTTTCTTAATTTTGAAAAAAAACCATTGAAATTGCTAAAAAACAATTTAATGTTAATATTTCAAAGTTTTAGTTTTTAAAATTTATGCAATCATGGGTATTTTTATAATCTTCATCTATTTGTGAGCGTTTTGGAAAAATAAAAGAAATTGGAAGTGTCAACCCCAAATGTGAATAATGAAGAATAATTAAACACGACTATTTTAATATTATACATATGAACAAAGATTGAACGAGTAATGCATGTGAAGAATACTATAATTACCACGACATTATCCCATGAAAATATAAGACCAAAAGCTTCATCAGGTTTCATTGCATGCCGTATTCTTTGTAGAAAACATTCCTGCAGCTTATTATTCAAAAAATCCTGCGACAAGTATAAAATCATTAAAAGGGAAACTATTGGATTCTTTTATCAGTGGACGAATTGATTTACAAAGAATAAGAAAATGCTCACCACATCCATCTTCAAAAGTCCATCCATTCTAAATGTCTCGAAACCTTCACCATATTCCGCTCCAATTTGCTGGGAAGGACATGAAACGACTTGATGACACAAAGAAAGTAAATCAACCAAGATAAACATGAAACTGGGTGGAGTTTACTTCACCAGCTCTGAAGATAATGACTACGACAACAGTCCTTACTCCTTAGCAGTTGCAGTGGAACTATGATAAAGGACAATCTTGTATATTTTTGTAGAAATCAAACACTGTATACTTGAAATTGATAATATGAGCTTATCAGAATCTGTATTTCCTACAGTTTTTGTAGATGAAAATATAAGTACTAAAACAATGGGGAGGGAGTCATTTCTATCGGATTTATCTAAAATTTTCTAAATTTAGGTTTCTTTTTAACTTGAAATTGAACCTTTACCCTAATGACTGAAACACAAAAAATCACTAGAACTCCTATAAGAAACTTCTACTTCCAGCTCAACACACATTAATAGAAAACAATAAACAAAACGGAAAATAACTAGATTCCTCAAATCCCCAACCTCCTCGGAGAAAACTTTGCCGGAGCTCCTATCGTCGTTCCCATCGGAACCGCAAGCTCTAACTAGCGACAATTTCCTCTGCACGGTTAATCGGTTCCCCCATCTCTGCCATCACGAACAGAAAAAATCCAAGAGAGAAACAAATAAACTCCGAATTCAAAAACAGGAAATAGACGAAAAGAGCAAAAGAGAAGGATTGGGAAATTGTACGTGATTATTGAGGCTTGCAGGGAGCTGCAAGACAGAAGTTCGACCCCAACCGTTGGCATTTGGCGGTGTTGGGGCCAAGTTCGGCCAACCAAGCTTGCAGCACTCCATTCCTGCTCCAACTCTCCCTGTTCTTGAGTTACCTTGATTTTCCCCCCTTTGTTGGGTGGATCGCTAGTTATTTTGTTTCTACTTATAACAAAGGACCCACTCAATGAATTACACTCGTTTTCCAGTTTTAATATTCATTAGATATTTTATATCTTCCTAAGATCACAATCAATCACATAAATTATTTTAATCGCAAATAAATTAGTTCAACTGTTTCAACTGGTTAACTAGTTCAAGTAAGTCGGTAACTGTTGATGATTATAGTGTTTAAATTATGTGGTTATGTTATATCATGATTCTGTCACCGGATCAGGAATCACACAGGATCCTAGGTCCAAAGCCCACGGATCCCAGAGGTTCAGGTCTGTGGGATAATATAAATACATACCCCCGATCTGATCGAGAAGAATGAGAAACCATTAAAAGAGTTTCACTTGTAACCATTGAAAGAATTTTACAAAATACGTTAATAAACCTTTTGAGGTAATCTTTAAGAATGTCATTAAAGACATCAAACCACAAAATCTCTGGCAGTATAACTACCCCCTTACCATTGAAAGGGGGACGAAAAACTATTGTTGTAACTATTGAGAATGTTTTTTTTTGTAACTATTGAGAATAGGTATTTACTATACAAGTAAGTGTACACTTGGACAACAAGATTAGAAATAACACCAATAATTGGTCTTTAAATAAATACCCCAGAGCACTTCTTCCTTACCATTCCAACTTCCCGGCCACATTACTATCTACTCCATTTCATGTCTAAGCTCAAAGATATGACGAAAACCATCGCCAGGCTAAACCCTTGCGGCGGCGGTTGCTGTGGCGGTCCGAATAAGGTAGCTTCTTCGATAATCATAAACCAGAAACAACGAGTGATATCGGAACCAGGAAGAGAGTCGTGTTACATACCAAGCTATGCAACCAGAGCTATTCGTAATGTTTCTCAGGTAAACACTAAGGGTTTAGACACCAGATACGTCGTGCGTCGTCGTACCCAATCGCCGGAAAAATCCGACGGAAGATCGGACATTGTTTGCAATGTCGACTGCACCGATACGATGATCGTCGACAACGAGAAGAATATTGGTGAAGAAGATGGTGGTGATAATTTTTACTTCTTCTCCCATGTTCTTCTTCCGCCTATTCTAATGAAACCGAAGCAATCCACTGTGAAGAATAAAGACCCGGAAGTGTTTCTCCGGAATCAGAGATCTTCCGCTGCAATGCAACGTCTGAAAACCCGTGCGGAGAACTTCCCGGTCTCCAACGACAAACACCATCAGAGGAAAAAGAACAACGATACTCTGCTTCTGTCGGAGAGTTTCGCGATGGTGAAGTCGTCGTCGGATCCACACGGGGATTTTAGAGAATCGATGGTGGAGATGATTGTCGAGAATAACATCAGAAGCGGTGGAGAGTTAGAGAAACTTTTGGCGTGCTACCTGTCTCTGAATTCCGGCGAGTATCACGATCTGATTGTCAAAGTGTTCAAACAGATTTGGTCTGATCTCAATGACCTCTACAAGCTCTAAATTAATATCGGTTCTACCTACTTAATTACTCTGTGTCTGTAGATAGATTGTAGATCGATCGTAGTTTGATTTGCTGTTACAGTAGTTGCGTAGGGTTTGTCTTTCGATCGATAGCTATGAATGTCAGTACGTGTTCGACTTTCTGTCGTTTTCGTAATCGGAACAATCAGAAATATTGTTGTTGTTTTTATGAAAACGGCCGGAAAAATGAGATTCCGATCGACGTGATCAAATTTTCTGCAGACTTACGATAACGATGGAAAAAGACAGATATAAAACACAAACGACACGAGAGACTGCCAATAAAGCTCACATGCATGGAATTTTAACCATATAGGGGTAAAAAGACATCACAAAATCTAACAGCATAAGACAAGAACAAAGCAATTTAGATTAAAACATAAGTACTTGCAATCTTGCACGGTTAATATTCATTAATAGAATAAAATTCCAACGACCTTACCTAATATAAGCTCAATGATGCTCGAGTCTACAACCAAAACATTAAAAAACAATATAATTAAGATGATTTTGCCCAATATCCAATATATGATTATTTTATGACTATTTATAATAAAAATACATTTTATGATTATATTTGCAATAAAACAAACCCCATTTATGAATTATGTATGTATGAGGTTAATTTTGCAAATATCCAACAAATATCCAATTGGAATTCTACTATCTAGTGACCCCACCGATCACGATTCATGATTCTCCTCCAAGTGGGCAGCATATTATCAAAAATAAAACAGCACAGCCACAGTTTCTTCCCAAAAAATATAAAGTAAGGTTGTAACTAGGAATATCTATCTAATTACTAATTTCATAAACTAAAAAGTGAGTTTGGGAAAATCTGGGCTGTGATTGTGAATGCAACTGTATTTAGAAAAGAAAAACACAACAAAACATCAGTGAAATCCGTTAGAGTTTGTCAGCGAAAAATATTTAATCTTTTTCTTTTCTGGAATTGATAACAGCAGAGGAGAAATCAAGCAGATAACATCTTTTTCTTCATCCTTTAGCTTCCCATACAGTTCCATCGAAAAAGAAAATGACGAATTTTGATCCGCCCATCAACTCGCTAATGGAGGAAATTCTTCATCATCTTTCAGATGATATGACTTATCCAATCTGGCGGTCAAAAACACTATGTAATAAAATTATTATTCATAGATATCAATTTATCATGTATCCTTGTATAAAATAGATATTCAGATCTCTACCTTTCATGGTTTGAGGTTGCTGGTGGGGAGACTGATGATGAACCAGAAACCTGACAACTGTTATTAGTAGACTCTGGACTTCTACCATGTTCAAGGGTGGCAGGAACATTACAGCTACTACTAATGCTTAGAGGAGCTTCATCTAAAGATCGATCTTGATCTGGATTTCCAGCTGGAGATTTCTTTGAAGAACCAGGAGGTGCTGCGGACACCACCACCGGAGTATACTGGATATGGGAAGATTTACTACGTCCATTTCCATGGTTAAAATTTGGAGATCCTCTCATGTCTAAGTTAGAATCTGAATATGTTATTGGCCGAGAACTATTATTCTGCATATGTTTTGACACTTGATAATGATTCGATGAAGTTACATTCTGGTTTCTTCCTCTTCCTCCAGTCGAAGATTTCTCCCTGTATGGTCGTGAATTCTGAAAAAGAAAAGGTTAATAATTTTCACTTTAGAAAAAGAACCTATCATTTTTGTCATAAACCAAAATAAAAAGAGAGTTTATACGATTGGTATTGGAATATATGTGCCGGTCCCCCGAGGTCTCGGCCTGTCCTCCATATTATAAGGAATTTGAGGGATGAAACTTTGGTTCGTTTGATAGAAATTTGGGTAGGGTGGACATGAATAATATCCCCCTCCATTGATAGGTGGTGCATATAACTGGCCATTAAAACTGTAAGGAGAATACTGAAGCAAATTCCCATGGGAGACTGATCTATTTAAGAAATCATGAGTATATTGTGCGTATCGCAGGTTGTTAAATAGAAGCTCATAATTCCCACGTAGATCAGCCATGTCATGATCATCTGGATTTTCCACCTCAACAAATAACTCTGTTTGTTCTCGAGCCAGACTACATATTGATGATGAACGTTCCTCAACCATTCTATTAGAAACATCTGCATCCAAACAAAATCGAGACATATTTGCAGATAATTCAGCTTCCACCTCGGCAGAATTTGAAGATGAAAAATCGATGCGATTGGAATATCCACAACTCGATGTTTTCTTATCCCCATCACCGTCGTCTACTAGCATCTCCCTATTTGAATGAAGGTTTCGTTCAGATGAACCTGATGTTCTACAAGCCATGTGATCATTTTCATTCAAATCTTGAATTTCACCTGAAAAATCAGAGCAAGAGGAATCTTGGACATCCGGTCGATCTCCATTTCCATGTCTTTCCAGAGTGTTCTTGAAATACTTTTTGAGTTCACTTGATATTTTTTCTTGCGACGGAAGAAGAAGAATCTTACCTAGTTTCCGGGCTCCATAACCAAAAGCACTCCTTATACGATATAAATTGCCTATAATTATCATTAAATTTAAAAAAAAAACAGATTAAATATTTGTTGATATGATTGCTTAGTTCGCATAATTTGTTACCTTTACTTATGCTGCGTCCAAGATTATTGTTGTCTCTGAGAGGATCGATGATATTGAGAAATTTCTTAACAAACAAACGATTATGATCGGAAGTCGTAGGGTTCCCGGAATATTTCTCTGTACATTTGTTGAGGAATGTAGTTGAAAGAAGTAGGTTATGTCTTTTACCAATTTCTGTCGATTCCATCACTTTCTCTGGCAATGAGGAAAGACGAACTGGACCATCCAAGCTAACACAGAAATTATCCCAGTCGAATTTGCTGAAATAATCCAAGAACCTATACAAAACCTAGGAAAGAAATCCACTTAACAATGTTGAATGGAAAGAAGAAAAATGATTTAAACAATGATAAAAATATAAATTCTCACTGCCAAAGGACCATCTAGGGACGAATGAAATAGCTGAAAGATATATAGAATCAAAGTTTCTAAAGCATATGTCGACAGCAAGCTATGATGAGCACCAAGAATTCGACTCTCATAATAACACCAAGCTTTGATTAGCATGATAGTGCGTTTGAAGAGTTGGTTTTTGCCAATTTTATTGTCAACCTGTGGAGGAAATAGCATTAGAAATCAAGAATCTCAAGCATTGATGGAATGATAAATGATGGGAAGGATATTTTTCTACCTGCTCAAGAAAGCATAGTGTAGAAATGCCACCAATCTGATTAAATGAAATATCGACTACAATGTTCTGTACCAAACATTTAACAAGTTTTACCTGTAAAATCAAAGACAGTGAGATTCATATGGCTTTCGAATTATATAGAAGAACGAATGAGATGTAAAAAACCTTACTACCTCAGCATTAATACATTGAATATCACTGACTTGAAATTCGGCAAATTTATTGCGTTCTTCTGCTTCGAGAATTGATTGGACATTTACAGCCAAAGAATCCTCGTAATTTGGAGGACCGAGACAGGTTAAATCAATATCTCCATCGGGAAGATAGGTTTTCAGAGGCATCGAACCAAATGGGAAAACCTGAGAAAGAATACGTCAACACACACATACTGAGAAGAACATCGTTCCTTTCTCAGATATACATCATAACATCAACCGAGCACTCTGATTTGATTTAAGATTTCAATATCAGTACTTTGGTGACGATAATTCCGTAATTGATTTATAATTTGAATTTCAATTCTGGAAATCTATAGATTATACTTTGAATCAAGAGTAGTTAACTAGAAGATTACATGCATGATTCAAATCAATAAAGCATTAATCTGAGATCAAAGCAAGAAGAAGAAGAAAAACCTCATAGCCAAGATAGCCTTTGATAAGTTTTTGAACATATTGAACGACATTCCTCCTCCGCTCCTCCGATACTTTGGTAGGCTGAATCCGGCATATCATCCATTTGATAACCTTCTCAGAATAAACCCAAGTTTCCACGGAAATCTTTGACGGTTGAGGATTCTCCGTTTCCAACGGCCAAGGGGACGACGACGGCACTGGCGCTGCGTTATCTCTCGGAGAAGGAATCTCAAACTCTGCCATAATACAACCCCCACCGCCGATAGCAACCTCAAAACGAAACCAACAGATTTCGAAATCCCAAATCCCAAAACGGAGATGGACCCACAAGAAACCAAGATTAAGAAAAAACAGTTTTCATGTTGGACGATCGGAACCATGCGGCTGGATTCGATTCATTGATGGAGAGGATCAAAAAAAGGCCGTTTGCTTCTCCATGGTCCCTCCCTCCGGTCTTCCGCAGTTCCACCTGTTCCCAATCCTCGGACTTGCCTTTTTCGGTGGTTTTGTGGGTGGAGGTTCCTAGTTCCTACGCAAGATGTGATTTTCTTCTTCAAACAGAAAAAAAAGGCAAGTTTGTTTTGCAATTTGCAGAAGGGAAACAGAAACTAATCTTTTAAGTTTTAATTCTTATTATTTATTTACGGCGAAATTAGAATTATTTTCTTTTTATTGCTATTAATGAAATTATTAAATGATGTGTTTTTATTTAATATGGCCATAGACAATTGGATTTGGACGCATGGTAATAAGTTTAAAAATTCATTCAAAAAAATCCAAATCCAAAATTTCATCTTTAAATTAAAATTCCATTTATCTCAATTCTCATTTCCATAAGTCCAAAGCTATTATTTTTAATTCTTATTAATTAAAATTGAACATTTGTAATTACTTGATGAGTCAATGTAAACTTTGCTTCATTGAATCACATGTGATCCACCTCACGCCCTTCGTATTGATTCAGCCACGTGATCTTACAATCGTTTGAGTCTTCAGCAATTTTTGGGGACTGACTCGATGTTTCTTAGAACGATCTATGTTTCATCGTTCTTACGCAGTGGAGGGTGTGAAAACCCTGGTGTGCTTCAGGCATCTCTTCCTAGAGAAAACTCTGTCATCGCCTTTCGGTTAACTATCGTAAGTGATTCTTCATATCGTTTCTACTGTAAAGAAAGACCAACTCCTAAAAGTTGGGACTCTCTATGGATATGATTTTTTAAATCACTTCATTGACACGGGACCTTCTATGCTTTTTGGCGGGTCGGAATTTCATTTTGTTGAATTCGGACCCACCGTTGAGCTAGATGTTCAGATTTTTAATACAGTTTTCTATCGAATTTAAAATAATCATAATTAATATTAAATAGTTCAACTTGTGGCCGGTTGAGGGCTTTCCGCCTATATTTCCGTTAATTGTTGCTTTTGAGTAGTTTCTCTAGCTTTGTACCTGCTCGCCGAGAAGGTGTTTCCTATATCCTGTATTATCCGTTTCTCTATCTCTTGCGGCCAAGTGCGCCCTAATTCTTATTAGTCTTTTAGACTAAAACTCTACCAATACCATTGATCATCTACTCATCTCCAAATCCTCCAAGCATCCAGACGATCCAAGCTGCCGACCTTTTCCTGTCCAAGCTGCTACAGGGATCCCGACTAATGATCGGGGACGGGGAACGCAATCTCCGCCCCATTTTCATACCCGCTCACCTCTAGTGTTAAGATCATATATACATTTTATTCAATAGAGTTAAGATTAGGTACGGTCAAATTGAATACGCCCAACTGATTCTAGCTTTTGAATAGGCATCTAATGATTCTCATATTGATAATTACATATTTCTTACAGAATTAGTAATTTCAGATGTTGACAGATTATTACCAAAGAAAGATCAGTATGATATCGTTGAAATAGATAGAAGCATTGCAGTAACCGAAGGATCCACGCTAAGTGATGAAGAAGCAAAGTTACAGATGGAGACAGATTCCGATATGCAAGTTGGGGAATCCGTATCTGAAAAAAAGAAAGGAGAGATTAAACATGGACCTACTGAAGTTAGAGAATTTGGGCTAAGTAAAAAATCAGAAAGAATCCAATCCTATTCAAGAATTGTATCCTTTGTTAAATAAGTTTTAGTAAATCGAATTTAATTCTTAAAAACATTGTTTAGGTCTTAAATTTACCAATGAATAAGCGATGAAAAAACTAAAAAAGATTTTGAAAATTATCAAGTTTATGTAGTTCAAACAAACCTGCAAATAACTAGAAATAGGTACTTCTAGAGATAAGAAAATCATTTGAAATCTGAAACAGCAAAAAACTTGCTCTAAGATGAATAACGCGGATTCCATCAATCCAACGTTTATAAAATTTAATAATGTATTGTGAATTTAAGATCAGAGATTTTTTTCGAAATCATTGGCGTGGCGGAGGGGCACCGGGAGCTCCTGCTGGGCGAGGAGGTTGGCCAGGTTTGTTGGTATCATCCTGAAGTTCAGAAAGAAGCTATATCAGATAGAATAAAATGACAAAAATAAGAAAAAATACAAAACGTTATTAAAATGAAAAGCTATAAATGACATTATTAAAAAGACAAGTGATGTTTTTTTAAACAAGATACAACTAATTAAACAGTTGCTTCCGGATATAAATGAGAGGTTTGGGTCATAATATTTGTATTTTGAAGATCTAATAAGATTAATCGCAAGCAAAAAAGTAAGATGTTGGCTGACATAGAAATATCAGAAATACTGAGAATCTGAGATAGTTATGCACTTGGTTGGATTACTTAAGTAATAAGTGCCGGATTTTAACAATCAATTCGATTTCATTTTTCATCAATTGGGTATTTACAATAAATCATATCATGATATCATGAATGAACCAATCTTACAGCAATGAGAAAAAACAAAATGAGAGACAAAATTAAAAATACATACTTTACGCCTGAATCTCTGTGGAGGCTCCCTGTTTCTCCTATTTTCACGAGAACGAACCCTGACAACATGAGAATGAATGGCACAAGAGACACAGTATTGCATCTTTGCGTAGAGCTTAGGTAAAGTGTATCCTGAAGGCATTGCAAAATAATCAACACAATAAAAAATGTATCAATCAAGAAAATGTCATTGAAAAAAGAAGAGAAATTTATTAAAATGAAAGTCAATCTCGGTAATGAATAATACCTTCGTAGACGCAAGCCTCCTGGACATCCCTGACAGCAGCTTGTTCAACAATGTTCCTCACGAGAAATCTCTTGATTGCTTTGTCCTACCCATAATTTTGAAGATTTGAGCAATGAAACGAAGGTAAAAAGACAGATGAGTATAGTTTCAGACCTTAGGGCAACACTTTCCGCAGTTCGAACAACGGATAAAGTTGACGTGGCCACGGCCATGCTTGTTGCGGCCTCCATTCCTACGCTTGAATGTCTGTGTCAAACAAGAAAAAATAAATCAGAAAACGGTTACCTGAATGAAGAACTGACTCATTGTATGGAAATAAGTCAGAAATTCGAATTAAAAGATGACATCGCTAACCATGTCGGGAGATCGAGAGACGTCGACCTTGTTCTCTCTTTCTGTCAAATTTGTCTCGGCACGGCGATTAGGGTTTCTACGTGACGGATACCTATTTATAGTATATGATTTGCAGGCTGGGCTAAAACCTAATTTATTAGATAGAAAAGTCCGGATTACTATTATTTATTTACGACGACACCCCGTCAATAAGGTGAATTGTGATTTGTGAAATTGAATTTTATTATAAAATCCATCCGAGTGCAAGCTCAAAGTCTCAAACTCAAACTTATGGATTGTAATCATAAAAGCCGAATTAGGTTTTTTTTATAGTTTCTCATGTAAAATTGTTTCGAATTCTTCATGTGTAACAAGGAGTCAGAATTGATATTTAATAGATAAAATAAGTTGGTGACATTTTTAACTAAACGAACTAAAGAACCCAATAGAATTATGGAATTGGCGCTATGCCATTTTTTAAAAATTAGATTTTCGTATAAATTTTAGCTTAAGTTTGTTTATACTTCAGCTGTCCATCATTCCATCAATGTTGAAAATTACTAGTGTGAAAAATAAAATCAATGTGCGAGTAAATAAATTGAACGTGGTAAGTAAACAATGTAACCACAATCATAGGATATGCTCATAAACATAAAACACCAACAGATTACTACAAAAAGAAAGAAAACAAAGTGATTCTCTTAACTAATATAAATGTAAAGAAGATGAAAAAGATATTGGATTTCATCATCCTTTGGATGCTACAAATTACAAATGGTATAAAAACATATACTATGATTTAATTCCATATTAAACAATACAATTGTCAGAGTCTCAGAGATAATAACATATTAAACAAGAATGAAAAAATTCCATATTCATATTTCAGTCTGGCTAAAACAACTGTAAAAAGAATATTTCTTCAGATAATGGAGGTGTGTTCTGCTATCTCAAGTTGCTAACAAATCTGAAGATAGATTGATTGTTCAAGTCTGTAAATGGATCCAGAAATCTTCTCAGGTCAGAAGTTCATGTAAACCTAAAAACACAAACCGATTGACACAATGTGTGTTCGTTCATTCAAGCACTAAGATCTTTATCTGAGCTCCAATCTGATGCTTTTAATATAACACCATCAGTAATGGCGTTACCATTTTCAGCATTGATTAAAGGATCGGTCTCATTTTCGTTCAACTGAAATTAAAAGATTAGAAAAAGGCAATTTCAATCAAACAAGATTGATGTGTTTATTTATATTTTTAGTTTTTTAGGTACCAAACAAATAAAAACATCATATCTAAAGAATAGATTATAAGACATACTAAATATTTAATGAATAGTACCTGTAATGATTGAGACGATGTGTCACTGGCTTTCTGTTTGTTTTCAGAAGAGCATAAGAAAGAATAAAGGATCATCCCAACCAAAGCAACAATTATTCCGCATATGTTCCTCCATCGGAAAGGATCTTTGAGTAAAATATAGCCAAAAGCCAAAACTAAACATGTTTTCAGATGCCCCAAAACTTGATAGGTAACAGGTGATGTCTTTCCAATGACCATAAATGTGCTGAAGTTGACTGAGACAGCGATTGCACAAGACAACAATATGAAAAACTGCACGAGCGATATATGGTTGAAAATTTGTAAGATATTATTACTGTCATTATAGAGTAACGTAACGTAGAATGATAATGCAATAGGTCTTTTGACAATAAATATTTGCATGAGGTTATGAGTTCTATTGCTAATTTTCGATACGTACCTACTCATTTCGAATTTACTTAGTGATAAATTGGATGGATTTAGTAAAGAAAACGAGCAGAACTGAGCTTCGGGTTGTAGAACCAGGCTCAACTCGGAGCTCGATAATCTTGGCTCATAATTCAGGCTCAAAAGCCCTA
This sequence comes from Zostera marina, assembly GCA_001185155.1. NCBI lineage: Eukaryota > Viridiplantae > Streptophyta > Magnoliopsida > Alismatales > Zosteraceae > Zostera > Zostera marina. The sequence goes on along the minus strand of LFYR01000718.1, from coordinate 241,292 downwards.
TAAACTCAAAAAGTGTATATTAATATAAATTTTGCAAAACTTAGTTTACTTACAACTTGAACCCATGACCTTTAATTGTTTTTAATTGACTTAACCACCCAACCTGACCTTTATGTATATTTAATGAAAATACATTACATAATTGATAATACTATTATCGAGCTTACCGAGCATCTCGACCTCGACAAATCTAAGTTCGGTGCTCGGCTCATTAGGATTAACGAACTTAGACCCTAGACTTGAGATTGACCATATAGGTTTGTGACTCGCGAGCTTAACAAGCAGAGTCCAAGCCGAGCCCGAGCTTCGAGCCAAAATTTGCAACCCTAGATAGATCCTAGTATGTTACCCAAAGATTTTACCCAACTAGGAGTTTCCTGTCTCTTTAAAAAAAGGGTAAAATTACATAAGTTTTTATTTCTTACCAAAACTTGAGGTGTATACTTGAAAGCGAAAACATTCTGATTTGTCAGAAGGCCATCGAGGAAAGGACCTGAAATGAATAATGTGCCAGCTTGATAGGGTGAAGATTGATACAATAGTTGGGTCGAGGAGACCTTAAACTTCTTCTGAATAGTGTTGGTCATCTGAGAAAGGTTAAGAATATAAAACAATAAAATAGATGGACATTGCATAGACTGGCCCCTAAGTGTGTTTGAGTTTACAAGAGACTAGAAAAAAAACACTAAATAACAAGAGACTATGAATGTGAGCAGAACAAGATTATAAAAAGTAAATAACTAGAAGTTAAGCATATTATCTAAAGGATACAATTTGAGCAATGCATGTTGTAATAACTGCGAGTAAAGACACGACAGATCCCAAAACATTTAACTGTAGATCTGTCACAGTTGCAATGCCCACCCCAACAAGAAGGATGATAAGTGAGAACTGAATCTTCCTACTGCATTATGGAAAAGAAAATGGGTAGAATGTCAGTAATATGAGAGTGCTGGTGAAATTTAGGAAATGTAGAATTAGAGATGAACGCAATGTATAAAACATCTTTCAGATTAGTTCCAGTACACAAATGTTATCCATAAAATAACTTTTGACAAAAAAATACTGGAATTGAACTATCAGATAAGCCATTATGGAATATGTGAAATATAAACTCTAAAACATGAACATACTAATGGAAAAATATTAAAATATTAGTATAGCACAATATTGTCGAACTTATGCAATTAAAATTGACAAATATCTGAAAAAATCCTCCTCTTAAAATATAATGGAGAACTTGGAATACAATGAATTGCATTTTTGTCTTATGAATCATGGGCTCATATCATCTTAAAATCTGAAATATGGTCCTACTAAGTCTAATTAGGGTTTGAGTTTTAAAATATTATAAGGAATAAATATCGAAGACAATTGGATAAAGATCTGACTACTTTGCAATTAGTTTTTGTACGGACAATTGTAATGTGTTTGTCAAATAAAAAAATACAACTAAACCAATGATGTTTAGTGGATAAATAAATAACCTGAATTTTTTGGCAAAAAACAAAACCTCCAATACAACAGTGCATGGAATTATAGCCAGCTTTGTCATCTGTCAACACAGAGAAAAAATTAACTAAGCAATGTAGAGTAGAATAAAATAAAACCAAAGGTCGACACGTCTAAATTTTCAACTTCATTACGCTTTTTTCAAATTATACTCATTATTGAGCTTTTGAATATCACATGAAAATTTCAATTGAATTTTACGATGTAATAAACTTCCAATTCATATTCAAAACAGATTCATGATATTTGCCTTTTGGCAGCCAAATTTCAACATCGTGTGTACTTGTAGGTACAAGCATTAATACCTGATAAAAGCCCACGGAGTTGAAACCCAGACTCAAATTTAAGAGCCCAATGGATATACCATTTAGAACGCCAAAGCTCATTACTGTTCTTGAATCAAAAGGTTTGTGCTCAAACAATCTCATCCATAATGCAATATGAAGAGAGCAAAATGTGACAAGAAGATGCCAACTGGTCAATGTTGTGGCTGCAAATGAAATTTGTGTTAAAAAAATCAAGTTATATCATTGTAATCTTCTAAATCATGTCATCAACAAAGTGAAAATGTTCTAGTTGAGTTGCAAGGTACACAAAGACACAATAATCTCAGTACATAACTGAAATTAATTAAAAAATTGAATAGACCCACCCTCCGAAGAGTTCTATATTTCTTTGTTTTATAATCTACCACCGGATTTAGAAACTGATCCTCCCAAATGTTTTGTTTTATTTATAAATTGATGAAAACTAGGAAAATGTATGTTGTATACCTAACAGATAAAAAAGAAAGAATGGGCAACGAAGTAACCAATTCAAAATCTCTAAGAAAATGAACAATTATCCAGAGTTGTAGTTATTATCTGTTTGGTTTACAGAAACTATCATCAATCAATAAGAATCGAAACAAAATCAAATCCAATTAGTAGATCCTATGAAACATACTAAAGACAAGCCATGCAACATGGGCCACACAACATAAAAGAAAACCTCAGTTAAACCTAACTATAACTTCTCGCTAATGTTTTTCCTTTTTTCAGCAAGAATCTAAGAACCAGGGGCAAAATCTTTATGCAAATAAAAAAACAATAATATCCATAAAAAAAGTTACCGATCCTCACCAAATGTGAAATCGAGCGAGCTAATGAGCGCCTTATTGCAAATCACAATCGACACCGACGAAACCACCGACAGACTCAACGCGCCCACGGTACCGAGCTGAAACCTCTCGGTCTCCCCCATCTCACTCTCTACCGCGACCTGGATCTTCTGTCTTTTGCAACACCGACAACATCCGAATAAAATAAAATAAAACTGAAAAAGCCAAAAAAAAAATCAATCCAGCAAACCTCACTGGCGCAAAATCCCTGATGAATCGGTCATGACCTATGGATTTAGTTGAAGTAGAGGATCGAAATAAAAATTCGAAAAGCTACGAGACGACCCAAGAATTGACAAAATCCCTAGATCTGACGAAGTGGGAACCCCCCTGTTCTGTATTTTTGTTTGTTTGGAACTTTGGATCATTAACCGAATTGTGAAGAAGATGAGGACTAAGTATTTATAGTTTCCACCAAACCACTACTACAGCACTAGTATATTAATCTAATAGACATTTAGACTTGACAATTGACATTGTAAACAAATGGAAAATTTCTTTTTCCCCCAACTTTTCGAATTAATATTCTGATCATTAATCTTACACCCCCTAGGTTTTATCTAGTTTTCCTACGTCACCCAACTTTTCAGTATTCCACGATTATAATAGATTTTCTATTCGGTTTAATTAAACGAACTGAACTCAAACCTTGAAATAGATTCGTTTAATTAAACGAACCGAACTCAAACCTTGGTTGAGGTTCGTTTAACATTTTTATTATATTTTATATTTATATTAGAAACTTATATTATATAACTTTTTATTATAAATTTATATTATATATTTTATAACTTATGTATATTTTTGTAATTTTTCATTAATATAGTATATTAATGCTGGTTTTAATCAATAAGAAAAAAAGATGACTAAAGATTGACTCAACAAGAGAAAATATACTATAAACAATGTTTTTTTTATTGTTTATTTTTTAAAGATGGTCAGATGAACATGTTTATTTTTATGATGGTATAAAAAAAATTCAGCATTCGACGAACTATTCGATTCAGGTTCGGTTTGTTTAACCGAACCCAAACCTAAAAGTAGACTCGTTTATTTAAACGAATAGAGCCAAATACTTAGTTATACATACATTAACACTCAACAATTGTAACCAAGTTGGTTTTCATTTAAAAGACTTAACGTGAAGAAATTAAATATCAATAAATGGTGATCGATGTCGGTAGCACATCTGTCTGTGAGGTCCGTCGGGCTGTATATGTCGGTGGTCCGGTGGATGTTTTGACAACGTCAGAAACTTAGTTGCCAAACACCCTCCATCAGATTGTAATATCATTCTTATTTATAAATTATAATGGTTCGATCTGCCCTGCCAAGATTGGCCAAGTCGTTGCAGCCCAACCGGAACTTATATAACCATCCAAGTTCATACATTATAAGTTGTAGTGCATCGCGAAATGATTTGACTTCATATGGTATGATGGATTCTTTGAGATTGCAATGGTTCCAGTATTATCGCACCATACCAGGTTATCATCGGAGACTGAATCGGCACACCTAATTCGAACAACAGTTGCTTTATCAATTCTACCTCAATCGTCGTATCAGTTACACTCATATATTTCGCCTTTGTAGTTGTCCTCGCAACAGATGATTGCTTTCCTCGGCTCCAGGAAATGATGTTTGAGCCAAAATAGACAATAAAAACGTTTCTTGACTTCTATTGTCACTTTTGTCGCCTCCCCCAATCTGTGTCATCAAAGTACATCGACAGTGTCAAGGATTCCAAGTAGGGCCCTTTTCAGCAACTCCCAAGTAGGGTCCTCCCTTGCCTCCCTAAAAATTAATTTCATAAAGACTTATATGTAATTTTTAATATAATTTAGAAGGTTATATATAATTTTTACACTATATTAATATTTTAGGAGGGTTAACTTATAAATTTTACATTAATGTTTTTATTTAATTTTATAGGTTTTTATAATCAATTTTATGAATAGGGAATGTCAAAATTTTATTTTTAAATAGTAAATTTTTTTCCACCTTCAGTGAATTTCGTCTTTCTGAATACGCAACTGCTCCCAAGTGTAATTTTTCGCTCCATAAGGACATAATAGTAATTATAAATTTATAAAAGTTAATTAAAAAATCATAGATTATATTATTATTTAGATATTTAGACTATATTTACTGTTTTTAATTACATTTTTTTTAGGTACATGTTTAAAATTGTATTTGTTGTTTTTAAATTGTAGGATGTCAAAAAATTCGAATTTGAGTTCGGAAAGCTCGAGTCGGAGCCCATGGGCCATGACCCTTCACAGAATCACAGACCACTTAGTTATTCAGAAATTGATGGACTAAATTTGTTGGACGAGTTAACTATTTAGGCCCAGAAAAATTAGGCCCATATAGAGTAGTGATCAGTGATCACCAATCAGATTATCAGAGTGTATGTATCATCGGGTCGGTGGGTTCGTCATCATCGTCCTCATGTTCGTTATTTCTTCCCCCCCCCAATTCCCCAAATCAGAATCTCTAGGATCGGAACAGCTACCTAGTTGCGGAATCTTCACTGGGAGGGGAATATGGATGATAATTCGAAGCAGGAAAATTATCTTCAAGAGAATAATCATGGCGGTGATCATACCAATTCGGCATCTTCTTCTTCCTCCACACCTTCTGGATCGTCGTCGCGTTACCGTCTCTTCGGCCGGCAGAGGTCAGTCCATCAGATTATGGGGGGAGGCAAAGGTAATCGATAATTCGCTTTAAATTTGTATGGTTTCTGGAACCTACCTTAAGATTCTGTTCTTTTTTTATGGATTTAGCGGCGGATGTGATCATGTGGAAACAACGGTGGCTAACATTTGGTGTTCTTGTTCTTGTTACATTTTTTTACCTCCTGGTCGAGTGGTCTGGATTATCGTTGCTGTCGATAGCTTCAGATATTTTTTTAGTATTAGTTATAATCCAGTTTCTTCGAGCCAACAGCGCCAGTTTTCTAAAAAAGTAACAACCTATACACACATAGATGATAGATACAACTTATTTCGCTTCATTAAAATCAACAGTGGTTTATGTTTGAATTTGGCAGGCAGCTTCAGCCATTGCCGGAGTTGGTCTTGTCGGAGGAAATGGTTAACGACGCCGCAGTTTCATTCCGTGCTAAATTCAACAATATTCTGATTATGGCACATGATATCACCATTGGGAAAGACATCAGATTGTTCTTGCAGGTCATTTTACGATTTTTCTTTGTCAAATTGATTTTGCGTAGTTATAAACTGGGTAAACACAAACACCATTGTTCAGGTTGTTATCTGCTTGTGGTTCTTATCCGTCATCGCAAGTTTCCTTTCATTCTTCACAATTGTATACATCGGTAAGTCTCGTTAGTTTCAATTTGCATTTCACCTCTTTCTTCATCATATCCATGATGTAACAACTTTCATTGTTGTGTGCAAAACCGAATTGATTGCAGGATCCGTTGTAGCGATTACAGTTCCAGCTTTGTACAATCGATACGAAAAGCACGTCGATAAATATATCAGCATGGTTCATCAGAACATCTCCAAACACTATAAAATAGTCGATGAAAGCGTTATCAGTAGACTACCCAGAAGTTTCTCCAAAAAGAAAGATGCATAGTTTACATTTGTGTTACATCATCATACATACCAAGGAAAACAAAATAAATTGTGCATTACGCATTTGCATTTACATACATATATCTTCCTTTTTAATATCTTGCCTTCATGGAGGAACACATTCTGATTCTACTGAAGAAGGTTTCTACTATGAGAGAACTGAAGAAGGTTCACACAGTCATTACTAAGACTGGTCAATCAGCAAACCTTCTGATACTAACAAAGCTCCTTATCTGCACGGCCCTACCTGTATGGGGAAGTCTGGAGCACGCCCAATCCATCTACCAAATCACTGTGCATCAAAATGACCCAATACTCTGTAACACCATGATCAGAGCTTACTCCAACAGTATTTTCCCAATGGAAGCCATCAATCTCTACAACGTCATGTACCAAAGAGCCGTCCGAACGGATCATCTCACCTACCCATTTCTCCTCCGGGCATGCGGCCGGGTTGGTCGTACTGGCAGTGGTCGATTTGATGGTGGGAGAAAATCCTCCGAGGTTCATTCGAGGATCTGGAAGTTGGGTTTTGGTGTAGATGTGTTTGTTATGAATTGTTTGATGTTTGGGTACACGCAATGGGAGCGTCTTAAGGACGCACGTGAAGTATTCGATGGAATGTCTGTGAGGAATGTTGCGTCGTGGAATACTATAATTGCTGCTTACGATCGGTGTAGTGAATACGAGCTTGCGGATGCTTTGATGGACAGGATGCCGGAGAAGAATGTGGTGACATGGAATTGTTTTCTCGGTCGACATATAAGACTGGGTAAAATGGAAATGGCAAAGAAGGTGTTCGACTCCATGCCACAAAAAGACGCCGGTTCTTGGAGTTCGATAATCTCCGGCTATATCTCAGTGAAAGACTACAAATCTGCACTGGAACTCTTCGGTTCGATGCAGTCGAACCTCATAAAACCCACAGAGTTGACATATGTGTCGATCATCGGTGCATGTGCAAAAACCGGATCATTCAACCTCGGCAAACAGATCCACGAGCACATAAACCGCAATGGTTTAGTAAAGATAGAAGGTTACATCGGCATTGCTTTGTTAGATATGTACGCAAAATCCGGGAATTTAAGATGTGCAAAGCAAGTGTTCGACGAAATGAAAATGAAACACATAACCTGTTGGAACGCAATGATAGTTGGTCTAGCAGTTAACGGACACTGCACCGAAGCTCTCGAACTTTTCTCCAAACTAGAGGAAGAACCAGACGGTGGTGCATATCCCAACAGTGTAAGTTTCCTTGGCGTTCTACTTGCTTGTAGCCATAAAGGTTTAGTGAAAGAGGGACAGAGCATTTTTCATAAGATGGTTTGGCAGTACAAGATAAAGCCTGATGTAAAGCATTACGGTTGCATGGTTGATATTCTGAGTAGAGGTGGAATGCTTGCTGAAGCAAGAAGCATGATGAAGACAATGCCTTTCTGCCCAAATTGTGTTATGTGGAGATCGATTCTGGGTGGTTGCAGAGTTCATGGCGATCTAGAGATCGCCGAGGAGGCTTTTCGAGAGATTTGCGCGCTTGAGGTAGTACCAAATCATGGGGACTGTCTTCTTTTGTCGAATGTTTATGCAGAGTTTGGAAGATGGGATGATTTGCTGGATTTGAAGAGGAGGATCTCGGAATGGGGATTGATTTCCAGAGGGTTTGGGCCTGGGCCTGGGTTTGGGTTTAGTCGGGTTGAAGGTTAATAACAATCGGGTTATTAAGTAATTTATATTTTTTTCCCTCGGTAAGATGATATATAGATAAACTTTAGTAAATATACAGTCAATACACATAAGTCCTCACAGAATGGATCGCATGTGAGTTTATTGATAACAAGTATATCGGTGTTCATGCATCAGTCAGATCAGATGTAGTAGAATTTAGAGCTGGCGTCCTTCGAAGGTTTGCCCAAATTTCCAGTAGGTCGGAGCAACATTGTAAGCTGTAACGGTCTTTCCGTCACTAGTTGTGACTTGGAAGGATAGTGCTTGTCCGACGAGATTAGTATCGCTTTGCCAATTCTGACCCCAGTTCCGGAACATCGCCTTCCAACCGGTCTTCGAACCCTTGATCTTCACGGCTTGAACATCGCCAGCTCCGGCTACGTTAGTGATCAAGACAAGGTTGAAGTACTTGTGCCCATTTATCGTAAACCGTATTCCTCCTTCCTTCACACATCTCACCCTGTTACAAACGTAAAATTTCAATATACAGTACTGTTTTTTGTAAAAAAAAAAGAGAGATCGAGATCGAGACAGCCATCGATCGTTACCTTCGATAAGATACTGGAACTATTCCTGCACGGTACTTGGCGATTTTAAGGAAAGCTGGTTGGGCAAGATCAAAGTGTTTGCGTGGACTGTTGCACCAACCACCATTGTTGTTAGGGAGAGAGGGATTTTGCGGACAGAAGTTTGTGGCGGTGACAACGATGGAACCTGATAAACACCATTTAGGATCGTCGACGCAACGTATTTCGTAGCAAGATCCACATCTTCGACCTTTGTCAAAAAGAGAGGTGCTAAGAGCAGCTGTGTTGGTACCATAGCCTTGCTTGTGTAAGTTGCCATAACCACAAGCTCCACCTAGTGTGTGTATATATATATATAGTAATTAGATAGATGATTAAGTGATCGAATATTAATTATAAATTAATCAATACTTACCCATCGTGCCGCCAGCATCAGCACCTCCATAGAAAGTTGCATGAGCGGCTTCCCATCCTGCCGCGGAGGAGGAGCTACAGATAGAAAAAGAGAAGACGAAGAAGATGATTGCTATGGTTGCTATGGTTGTTGGTGCCATTGTGGAATTTGTAGTAAGTTGAGTTGAGGAAGTGCAAGAGATTATGGACGACTATTTATAGAACTATATTTCATGCATTTATGGATTATTTTAATGCAAGCTTCATCAAAAGTCAAAATTACCAGTGAAAACTCTGAAGCCAGCTAAAGGCCATTAAGGCCATAAACTTAATAGTTTATGTGTAATTAACTGATTTATGAATTTTATTTTCGATAGATCAAATTTATTATCATTCTTTTGAAGAAAATATGGCCAAAGCAAACGTTGAGCCCACCATTGTAGAAATCTGGGTAATGTGGTTTTTATGATGTCGCCCACCTACTTTGAATCAATTAGGAATTGGGGACAAAAAGACAAGGACACATGGAATAGATATTGAAAAAAAATATAAGCACGCAGAATATTTCATGTCATATACATGAAGTCAGGACATCCGTAACTGGATGTAAGGTTTTGTCGAGAGAAAAATCTTACGTAGGCTACAGCATGCATGCTATCAGATACAAGTTTAATCGATAAAACGTACGAAATCTATTGTAAAGTCGTTAACATCTCGTGCATGGAAGCTGAGAAAGTCTAAATTACAAAATTGAACACCCATGTGCAAGGATCAACTTAACTGTTGTTTTTACGTGTAAATCCGGTGGACAGAAATTTAACAACCAGAAAATTTAATTATGAAAGCTACATAGTACATGTCAAACAATAAAGTCAATCGTAAATCATGATATTGAAATCGAAACAGTCTTTTGTGATAGGGTCCTTGTGCATTATACAGTATACACCGTCGTAAAGACAAGGACCCCTATCATAAAGGAATTGGGTAAATTTATACTATTATCTTGTGAATCTAAAAAAAACATATCAAAATACAACACAAATAGTAATACATCACTTTATCTAAACAACTTGACATCCCTATCAATGTACATGTACACAAATAAAAAGAAAACCTTTTTTTTTTAAATTATATCATGTCTAAACCTTCTTTTCACCCAAACATATTGAAGGGTCTACAATCATTTGGTGCATTCAACACATTTTTATAGAGATACCTAAAGTGCACTATATATTTACATTTTACTTGATACAAGGAAGTACAGAACGACATGAGGACTCAGGATGTGATACCTAACTCTAATGACTAAGAAAATTTGACAGTAAAAATTGATAAAACCCTAAGAAAAAACTATTGTGTAGTAAGAACTAAACAAGTACCAAGATCAGGAAAGATATGACTATATAAGTATGAGTTTTTCAAATTTAAATCCACAAAAATAAAGATATAATAGTCAAAGAAATAGTGAAATAGATAGTAAACACTGATTTAATGTTAATAAAATACTAATACAGCAATAGTAAACAAATAAAATCAAAATCTTAAATGGATAATAATAATAAAATCATCAATTAAATTTTTATTACCTATTTTCTAATTTAATTTAAAAATCTAACAGTCTTGTAAAATCATTTAAAAATTTGTATATCTGCTTGAAACGTATAATCAGCAAAGACTTGGATAGAATCCAGAAGAGAGCTTCAAGGAAGAAATTTCTTCTATGACATTTCCAAATTTTGATTCCTCGATGGATTTTAATTTCATGTTTGTATTGCATCCCCAAACATGGATAGCAAGCTGTCGACATTTCGGAGATGGTTGCCTTAAATAAGTATTGTACCAGTCAATTACATCAACCTTTTTCATAACTTTAAGCTCCCTAGCTTCTCTTTTTGGCATGTCGAACAAGTACCTATGGTGGGTTTAAGCATTAAATGATTGAGAATAGTTTTTAAATTACTTTTACAAACACTAAATTAGAATAGCTTTGAGCTTACTACAAATCATGTCCATTTATTATTAAATTTCAATGCATGTTACGTTAAATGATTATGATTAAGATTTAAGTCAAATAAAAGTAAAAGAAATAAAATACCTTTTATCAACGATCTGATTCCAGTACCGATCTGTTTCGTACATAAGAGATGGATCCTTTTCCAACTTCTCTTCTATCAAACCAGTTTTATAATTTTCAAATGCCTCGTCGTCAATCTCATCCTAAGTAAACATGTGGATAACCAGTAGTTAACTACTAATTAAAAGGATGTAAATTCAAAAATTATCAAATATAATGTCAAATATAAGAAATAATTTATTATTATATTTTTCTTTCAATATTTGAAATTCATAAAAGAAATCGATCTGTTGTCTATTGACTATGTCATCAATCTCACTATAAATATTTTGTCTCTGACTCTCTTCTCTGTTTTATAGATCTGTTGTAGTTCAACATTTACCATAACAAAATGAATGATAAATATAGATAACATAAAAAACAAATCACTTATATCAATAATTAATAAAATGAAAAAAATTATTACCAATAACTCTTTAACATCATTGATGAAGTTGTTAATTCTTTCATGTAAATGTAACGGATTATATTCAGAAGATTGAACTCTAAAACAAAATCCAAGCACTCGGTATGTCATTCGTGTACCACTTTCCACAGTATATCCTAGCTGCTCCTTCGTCCTGAAATTTAAAAAAAACATAAAATTGACAATCCTAAAAAGTTACGATGAATATGTCATCATAATGACAAGTGTTCACCATCAATATATGTATCACTATCACATGAAACATATCATAAAAAAGATACCTCAACTGATTGAAACATGGCTCCTCAATGATAGCACTAAAAAGATCAGAGATGGCACACAACCGGATAGAATCTACCCCCACATCTTGTTCAATTTGGAAATAAAGCTACATAACAAATAATGAATCCTTTCAAGAATGAAAAATGATAAATTTATTTAATCTTTTGCAAAAACAAAAATGATTAAAATAATAAGGTAGGAATTTTGTGCTGTCAACCACACTAAAATTTCATCGGGCGACAGATGTATAGTTAGCAACTCTGAATATATATTTGAACAAGAAAGACCTAACTCTGAATCCTAAACCACACCAGAATTTTATTGTAAAATGACATACTAAATTTAGGAAGTAATATTAAAATCGAATTAAAATAGTGAAAATTTAAATGTCCAATGAATCACTATTTAAAAAAAAATTATATTACCTCTGCAACGGAGTTGACTTCAGAATCATTCTTTACGGATACAGTTCTGACAAAGGTGGAACCAGATGGAAGGCAAAGAACACGCTCTTGATGCCTAAGGTCCATTGGCAATGGTTTTGCAGGAAAAACAGTTGTAAAAATATCTGAAAGATTGATAGCTGTTTCTTGACAAAGATTTCCATGACAAATGGCTTCAATATGTAGCTGAATTTTTTAGGATTTGTAGCAAAATTAAATTAAATTAAATTAAATTTAGACTGACATTATTTAAAAAATAAATAAAGAGCAAAAAATATTAAACAAATCTTATTAATCCAGATACAACTTTCACAATCCTAACATTAGAAAAGAAAAACAAAATAATCCAGATTAAAGTGACCATTTTTTTATAAAGGTTGAAATTTCATCAGATATGAAAAGTAACCATCATAATATCATATTAACTTATTAATGTTCATATAAAATATCCAAGGACATCAGACTCTCTTTCAAATATTAGGATTTCAAGGACTTGCTCTCAATTAGAGATTACTACCATGCAATTATGGGAGTCCAATCCCCTGAGACTACACAGATTTTACCACTAGTTGTTATTGATATATAGGAAAAAGTCTTAGCTCATGCCTATCTATTTTATTTTATCTTCAATTTGTACAAGGGCATTGTACCTTTATTTTATTAATGAAAAAATTGACTTCTAGCAAAAAAACTGTACTATACATGCCTGAGAAAGAAGTTGTGGGATAAATGCCTCCACATCGGTTAAAGATATACTAGAAAGACAGGTCAGTTTGTCATCCACATCCCAAAAATGTTCACGAAGAAGTTGTAATCTCAAATATGCAGAATGATGGAGAGGTTTCATATTGGTATTTCTGTAGGATCTTTTCATGACCTCTTTAATAACCTGATTAATATTCAACAAATAACAATCCACAGTGATATTTTAAAAGTGGCAATAATGAAATAAATGGTAATCTTCCGTAAGATAATCTTAATCTCCCATATTACAGAAAGAACATACTTTTACAGACAGATCAATATTGCATTAAGTCAACAGCAATATAAAGAGCAGATGTTCCCAGAAATTTGAGCACCTTAACATCATTGCTGAAAAAAGTGATGGTGGGCACTGGGCAGTGCCCAATTACAATATAGGGAAATGTAGAACATGCATAAATGAAAACATAAAATGAGAACATAAAAAACATGTAAAGCATTGTCTCTCTCTCATATAGCTTTGTCCCCGGCTATGTAACCATCGACTGGTACCTCAAGATGTTGGACTCCCATAACAGTATGGCTTCCATTTCAATCTGGTGAAGATTGATTTTTCTGTAGGATGTAGCACCATATGCAGTACTTTCTCTATTATTTCCATTATATCTATCATTGGGGGTGGGGGGGTTGCCCACTCTTTGTCCATATTGCATTGTTAAGGTTGTTTGTCATCTTAAGTAGATGCCTAGAGTATGGGCAGTTAAAAAATAAGTGTTGCATTGTTTCCTCCATCCCACAATAGTAGGCATGTGGTCTGTAAGTTGATTCCCCAACTCTGCAATCTAATCAATATGTTTAGACTTTTGGACTTTATTCTCCACAAGAGCATGGAGAATTTTAGTGGCATTTTGATGCAGAGCATCTTAGTTCTTTGTGTAATTCTGCAAATGACCTTTTTACCCCTAATATTGGAAGTATTAACAGAGGGCCTCAATTAGACGAGCACACCCCTGAACAGGCTCAAGCTTGGCTCGAGATGGCTCGAGCCATTGTGCTTCACCTTTGAAGCCAATTAACTCACATTGTAGAGGTTGTCCACTACAGACAATGTGAGTATAAAAGACCAAGTGGACCCAAAGAAGGAGTTAGTTTTTTTATTATTGTGAAGGTATTTTTCTCTCTCGTTTTCTCTACCTTTCTGTCTTCCTTATTTCCGTTTCTTCCATTGTTATTCCCGATCAGATCTGAACCTTGGTGGATTCCTTGGAATTTCCAGATCTAAATCCATTTTCTAAAAGAAGTTTCAGATCTTCTTTTCATCCTTCATTAGAACAGTCTTGTTCTATATTACATTTTTGACCAAATTCCTAGGTTTAGGGTTTGGACTAGACCCTTAGGTCTAATGGCCTCTGAGAATGGGAGTGAAGATAGTTTTGTGATTCTGTTGTTACTTAGACACTCTATACATTAGTTAATTGTTTCCTTATTGTCAAGCATTGTCTTCCACATGTGAGAGTATATAGTAGATCTTTCTATAATATTATCTATGTATCTACCTTTTACATATCTAACCATCATCCATTCAGCAAAGATTAAATTGCCAGGGTTCCAACATTTTTCAGCACTGTTCACTAGTGCTGTGCTGTTAGTTGCAAAGAAATCTCTTCTATTCCCCCTTCCCTCTTGGGGAGGGCCATTTTCTTCCAGCTACTGTTCTTTCTGCCATCCCAGATGAAATTATAGGCCAGACTCTGGGTGTTTTTAATCCCAGATGAAAATATTGTACCAAGTTATATAGGTTTGAAGTGTGTAAGTCAAACATCATATTGTGCCAACTTCTAGTAAGCACTTTAAAAGTGGATTTGGTGAGTACTTTAATTCATTTCCCTTTGTACCAATGCGTGGACTTTGAAGTTTAAAAAAAATGAATGAGAGGTGAGGATTGGATGAGCTCATGGAGAGCACATGGAGGTGCTCACTAGAAGTGGGCACATGTAATCATGTATACAATATTCATCACGTCACTTTTTTCAACATTCTAATATCATATAGATATTTAAGCATAAATATCAATCCCTGGTAAAAAAATTCAAGTCAGGAACATTTGTAAAGAATTATTGCAAATTTAGATAAAAATAATTATTAGCAGAAAAAAATTAGTATGCCTTAAATTTAACTAAATATACAATCTGTAAGAAGATATAATAAACTTTGCCATTTTAGGATTAGTCATAGTTTTAGGATCAGTCATGCTCTATAATAAACAAAATTTATTGCCATTTAACATGGTTTATTTACCTTTAAACATAGATAAATATATCTCAATACAGTGAACTATTTTTTTAAATATGAAATTAATAAACTATGATTTTAAAACAATCAAGAAGAAAGAAAATCAATGTTCAAAGCAATGAAAATACCTACCTTAAAACGATCTGTTTTGGGTAAAAATGATTTAGACATAGTTAAAATCTTGGATAAAAGAACAGGCAACTTATCATTGAACCCATAGACTTTCAGAACCAACTTATCCGCAACAGTAGATAAATATGTATCCAACTTTGCCACACTAGCCTGCAAAAAAATCATGATATTGAAAATATCAATTGTGATCATTAAATAAGGTATGAAGAGAACAGTTGCATGTTTGCATTCAAATAAACCAATTTTGGATGGAACTATGAAATGCTTTAAATTGGCATTGTTAGGGAACAATTCACTACCAAATGTTCACAAAAAGAAGCTATTGACTTCTTTTTTTTTATAAATTAAAGATTTCATTTCTGAAAATAAAGGGGGAGGAGCAATGCCCGGATACAAATGTAGGAAAATGCAAACATAAATATAGGGATGCAAATTTAAACCAAAGTTTGTGAGCAGCTAGGGCTTGTCTTGAGCTTGGCTTGATTGGACTCAAGCTTGTGAGCTAATGAGCCAAGCTCAAGCCTGGCTACTAAACTTGATAGACCAATCAAGCAAGCCCGAGTTGTGCGGCTTGTGCCTTATAAAGCCAAGCTTAGCTTGCTAGCTTGTTTGGAGTTAAAATAAAATAAGTATAGCGGTGAATAGATTTTTTAAAATATTAATAGAAACTTTAAAAAAAGTAAGACTTTTATCTCTCCTCACTTAAAAATTAAATCAACTTGTACAATTGAATCATTGGTATATTTAACAATAATATTTTTTTAGTTTCTTAAAGGTTGTGAGTTTGATTCTTATATAATGTAATTTATTATTATTCTCAAACAGGCTCACTCAAGTCTATTAAGCCTCAAGCTTAGGCTTGCTTGTTAATAAAATGAGCCTAGCCAGGCTTGTTTATTTCAAGTTGAACTCAAACTAATTTGCATCCCTACAATAAATTTAAACCTGTGTAGAACAAAGATGTAATAGAACATTATCACTCTCTTATATGGCTACGACTAGGCATGTATATCGGTCGGATTCGGCTAAGATATCTTGGTATCCGAATCCAAATCCAAATCCGGATAACATCCGGATAATCCGAATCCTTTCAAATAATATCCGGATAGGAAAATCCGAATCCGGATAACTTTTTATAAAAATCTTAAAATATAAAATCACCCTTAATAAAGTTAATTAATAGTCAATTAACCACCCTAAAATCCAGATAATCCGGATATCCTAAGTCAATTTATATTTATTCGGATATCCGAATCCAGAATTATCAACCGGATTCGGATTTTAACAGCGGGTATTGCAGATATCCGAATCCGTCGGGATAATTTCCAGATATCATTTTTGGTATCCGGATCCGGAATTCGGAAATCCGAATCCGAATAGACATATTTGAATTCGAAAACGGATGCAAATACGGATTTCGGTATACCATTTACAGGCTTAGCTACGATCCTGAAGGGTTTTCTAATATCATGGAAGCTACTTGGAGTGGAGCTATTGGATTCTGTTAAGGCGAGTTTGGCCCAAGGCCCACTAAATTCCCTAGTTGATCCATCTTAATTATCTCCACTAATTAAGACAGATATAAATAGAAGAATAAGTGGAGGAATAAAATAGTTTTTTAGATTATTCTGAGTTTACCTTTTGAGATTTGTCTTGTTCCTCCTCTTGATCTACTTTTTCTTACTCTCGTTCTTCCTTACTTTTCCTTGGAATTTCTATATCTATATCTATCTTCCTTTGTGAACAACCAATCAATCCTTGGTCGGTATATTTCTCTTAGTTTGTGCGATATACTTAATCACATACCGTCTCCAATTCTGATGTCATCAGAGGGTGTAGGGGGATTCTGTCCTCTCAATGCCCCAAGTAGTAAATGTCTGGAGTAAAGGTAGTAAAAGAAGAGGTGTTTGGAGTATGCATATTTTGGAGTAAGTGGCTGAACTTTTCTCCTGGTTAACCTCAAGACCAGAGAACTTGGAGAAGGTTTCAAGAATCTCCTTGATCTACATAGATGAGATGAGAAATGGAAGTGGCTCCATTCACCATATATGTATCCATTCTTTTTTCTTTGACTTCCTTCTCTATAAGTCTGCTGCGGTTATCCATGACTAAGTAAAAATGAATGGGTGATAGAGGATCTCCTTGCCTAATCCCTCTATGGTTGGTGTAAGGGGGGATCCTTCCATCAAAACAAAGAAGGAAGCAAAGGATATGCAATTTTGTAATAATTTGCACAATTGAGGGCTGAATGCTAATAGTGGTCATTAATAGCAATTCAGACATAAAATGGATATTAGCAGTGCCAAGTTCTAAATGCATTAAGACACATTATTTGACCAATGAAAACATTAATTTCTCTTTTAGCACTTTTCTATTTACATAGAGATTTTTTTGGTAAAGTTAATTTTTTTTTATTATAAATGAAGGGGATTAGTGGAGATAAAAAAAGGAGGTATATAAACCAAGGTTCATCGACTCTTTCCTATATGAAACTACATTGACAGCAATAAAAAAAAACTTGATTGAACCGTAAAAAAGACAGGAATCAACGATACAAAACAAATTGCTAAATTGGAAAAATTTCATGTCTTGTAGATTTTCCTTTAAAGAACATAATAAATGGCATAACGGCAGTACCTGATATATAATATCATTAAGCTCATCTTTAAGCAAAGTCACAAACAGCTCTGTCAAAACACAATTCTTTACACTTCTAAAACCATCCTTTACTGTTATCAAGAAATATGCATTTGCTCGAGGAGCGTTGAATATTAGGTCAGGCTTGTACCAAATCTTTACAGAGGGGCTTTCAACTATGCAATTAGGCTGAATTTCATTTTCAGGTATATTTAATATACCAGTACACTTCAGTGAAAAATCTAGGGGAATAAAATCATTTTTACAAGGCAGATGTAGAGAGGAGTCAACATATGGCGGATTCTTCCAAAGTTCCAAAAGAGTACTAGAAACATCTTCTTCAATGTATTGTGTACCAAACCATGGCTCAAATTGAACAGCTGATACATAAAGCCAAAAATAATCTATCTTCAGTTACACACACAATCACATTCAAGAATAAACAACGAACATGAGAAAAATAGCATCCAAGAAATATAAAAAATGAGGATAATGCAGAATGAGTACAATCATATAAGTTACCGACTCTATTAGGATAAAAAGGCATGATTTCTAGAAGAGAAAACACAATTTTATATTCCTTGGTGACTTGCTTATTGAATCGAACAATTTGATACAGGTTAACAAAGACGATAAGATCTTGCTGATCAGACCAGCAAGTTCTTCTCTAGACAGTGGAGCAGTGAAACAGTAGAAAAAATTATTCAGAAAGAATGATCTATCTGAAAATAGGCAACCAATTACAGTATTACACAATAAACAGAAAAGAAGAAATAAGCAAATTTAGTAATTTACATGATTCCACCTCTCAATAGGCATATTCCACGGGATGGATCTCGTTGATCACTAATAAATATGTACAGTAATTATTAAGATCCATGAACAGTCATGAAATTGTTAGGTAATTTAGGTTGTATCATGTATGTATATCAAATGAGGTCACATAACTATCAAGAGTCAAGAAATATTGTGGATCATTTAATTTTTGTATTTGCAGAAAATGGAGAACAAGGTATCCCCCAAATGTGAAGAAATATGATCATTGAAATAATGAATGTTACCTGGCGATTCTTTAAAAAACGACTTTGATAATACATCCAGTCGCATGTTATCAGGTGAGAAATACCCCAAAATATGTTCAATTAATTTATCGTCCCACTGTTCATAAGCATATTCTCCATAAATAATATGTTGTTCTGAAAAAAACAGCAAATTTTCTGCAAAAAAAATAGTTTTATAACACTCGTAAGTTGTAAAACTATTTTTTTTTAAGATTCTAGAATACCTAGCACTTGATTCAAGCCATGGTGAGGACAAACCTCATTAGCAAGTGAAATAGAAAATGTCAGAAAAATCTAAATATATAATAAAACTAAAAATTGCAAAAAATTAGTTGTGGCTGGATAAATGATAATAGCATTGTAATCAATTGTAAAATGATGCAATACTTTTGAGTTGTGTTATATACTTATATGTAACCATGTTTCATTCTGAAAATGCATAAGGGTGATTTATTTTTTCATATTAATAATTTTGAAAAAAAAATTGCAAAAAAAACAATGTACCAGCAAGTGACGCTGCATAGTCATCTTGAGGTTGTTCTTCTGCAAATCTAAATTCCATTTTCCCGATGTCTTGTAGCTCTTCGAATATCCATTTTTGTGGGTCAGTTTCACGCAACAGTTTTATATATTGATAAACAACTCCAATGACTTCGTAAAGCTGTCCAGAAATATTTATAAAAATACAATACCAAGGAAAAGTAAAAATATAATATACTACGAATATAGCAAGGTAAAATACTAAATGCATATATATGTTACCACCTTCATTTTCGTGACCAATCCATTATTGAAATAATTTGCACATTGAGCATTTTTGCGAATGGGTGAATAAGCTAAAATGTGATGTAGATGATTTGGAATGAATCATCTACTGATCTAATGCTAATTAATTGAGGAGGAATTATAAACTGGATTCCACCAGTGAGGAGAAAGAGATTTGGATTCCACTAGATCTGAGAATAAGCAAGCAAGAAAGAACAAGAGTAGCAGGAATCCAGGAAATAGCAAGAGAGATGATTAGCTAAGTAATAAAAGTAGAAAGTAATTAACCATGTCCGCCTTTCATTCCTTTATTTATACTTCATCTCAATAGGTGGGGGACTACCTATCTTATTGTATATGTAATTAACTAAATTATATTCATCTTATTATTTATGATTATCATCTATCACTATACACCGTCACCCCCTCAAAATCACCGACACTCATAGGTGAGTTTGATCCTCAAATTCTCGAATTGTCGTGGTTGGAGAGCTTTTGTGAGGATGTCGGCTCTTTGATAGATGTTTGATATTTGAACCTATAACGCGCTATATACCCCATAGCATGGGTAGACGACGCTATCTCCCCGCGCTATGGGAAGTGAACCTTTAGGCAGATCCGGGTTAGGATCGCCCAAATACCCAAATAGGGTTAGTATTTATATAGATTTCTCTTCTAGATCTTACGATTTTTCACCATTTCTAAAACTAGTGATTTAACTTGATCACTAATTATTGTATATATCTAGAATTTTTTTTAAATACACTTGGCACTATGGAGGCGCTACAGCACACTATATCCCCATAACGTGAGTAGCCGGCGCTACGCGCTATGGCGCAACTCAAACCTTGCTATGACGTCTAAGTTTCTTACCCCTAATCCTCCATCTGCTTTGGGTAAGATCATTTGTTTCCAAAGTATTCCTTTTCTCTCATCCCATATGAGGTTATATGCCACTTTCTTTACCTTTTTTGTTATGGATTCAGGCAGAGCTGTGCCCTGGGCTCAGTAGGTGTATTTCCCTGCGAGAATTCAGTTTACTAACTGGATTCTTCCCCCATAGGACAAACATTTTCCGCTCCACTTTGCTAGCATGTTCTCTATTGGTTGTATCAGTTTCCAGCACTGATTATAGGATTTTTCTTCCCTGTTATTAGTAGGCCTAGGTATGTGAGGGGGAGGGCTTTGAAAGGAAAGTCAAGAATGGCTTGTAGTGTTTGATCTTCAACACATGCCTTGGATAATGTCATTGAGCTTTTTGTAACACTAATTTCTAGCCTAGAGAAGGAGGAGAACTTTGCTAGGGTTCTCTTAATTGCATTTAAGGATTTATTATTTGCTTTGGAGAAAATTAGTATATCATCTGCATAAATTAGATGTGATGTGGATGTTGCTCCATTGACCTTATATGTGTCTATTTTCTTTGCTTCTATTTCTCTTTATAGTAATCTACTTAGGACATCCATGACTACATCGAATAATATTGGGGAGAGGGGATCTCCCATATTTGCATTGTGCTGGTCTCCAAGGGGTGACAACAATTCTTCTTGAAGCATTCGGGCTTGAAGGAGAAACTAATGTCCTTGATGACCTCTTTAAACACTGATTCTGGGGCCTAAGAGTGTGGTGTTTCCATCTGCGATTTCTTTTTATCAAGATATGGCAGCATAAGGTTCCCAATGCATTCCAATATTCCATAATCAACCCCAAATTGGTGCGTGATGTACTAGTTTTTGACAACTCTCAGTAAGGTCTTCTAGCCTGATATCTGTAGTGGGAGTGGGAAAGTTTAGGATTTTCCAAAGAATATCACTGAGGATTTTTTTTGTTGAAACAGTTAAATATTTTCATTAATCATAATGAAGGACATTGCCCTGATTACATTGGGAATAAGCATAAAAATAGAATATGGTAAAGAATACAAGACTCATTTGACACTTTCCAGTTTCCACACAATCATACTGCCTAGTGTTGGGTACTAGGTTATCTGCCTCTGGAGGTTGGTCTCCCATATTTGTATCGTGTTATGCCCCAATGGATGACAACAACTCTTCTTGAAGCCCTCAGGCTTGAAGGAAAGCTTATGTCATTTATGACCTCGTTGAGTACCGTTTCTAGTGGTCTGAGTGAGTGTTATTGTCATCTTATGTTTCTTTCTAACCCTTTGGCTAGAACTTTCCAAAGAACTCTGAGGGGGGATTTGCCCGAGTTAAAGGAAAACAAAGTGGTTCTCACTTTAGAGAGAACAGATTCGATTTTGGATTTACCTAATAAATGAACCGTTAAAGGATAAATTAATTTTATTTAGGATTTCATTTTTATTCTTTTTAGCAGAAGCAACCAAAGGATAAAGAAGCAACCAAAGGATAAAGAAGCAACCGCCAGTGCTATTTCCGGTTAGCTTTTCCTCTACTTTCATTGTCCTCTTCGCCTAGATGTGTCCTCTTTGACGGGTATTTCTGATCATTATTTCCTTAACTTTTGTAAAAAAAATACCAAAGTGTATTGGTGGTCCAAAACACCGCCACTTTCTAAAGTATATTTTAGAATACAAATAATTATAAAACTCTTATTATATAACACATAAATCTTTATATTCCGTTGCATGCTTTACGGATACTTGGATAGAAGACAATCAGTGGTGAATACAGTGATCTTCTGTATTTCTGTTACATCGTAAGAGAATGCAATATTAGATGCAAAAAAATATAGTAGGAAAAAAATTACCTCATCCAAACCAGAATCTGTGAGATTAATTGACATTACAAAAACATATGCAAAAGAAGATCGAAACATTCCTTCGTCACCGATCCCAGTGGACAGAGAGGAAACCCATCCTTTGGCTTTAAGAAAGAAAAGCAAACTTCCTCTACCCTCTGAAATAGGAAAAAGCAAACAAATCTAAAAAAGAAACCTGAATGTGGCATGTCAAAAAGGACCTTCACGTAAATTAAATAATATTCATCATTACATCATCACTACCACTTTTTATATCCTATCAATGTATTCTTTTCTAGCTAATATAGTAAAGGACTGCAGAATATCTTTTAGAGCTGATATCTTTAAAAAAGAATGTAGTTCACAATTGGAAAGGACCACCATGCAGGTTTGGGAGACAACCCTCCTGAGGCCAAATTCTTAGTTAAAACACTAGGAAGGATAGCTACATAAGAGAAGGTTGATATAGTGGAAATCACAATATCAACCCCACCGCATTTTTATTTTCCTATTCAATTGCATTTCAGAGCATTGCCCTTCATTATCTTTAATGAAAACTTTTAATATTTGCAAAAAAAATAAAAAAATTCTATCCAATATATTTTTAACTAAAAAATTTAATTGATTATTTTATTGGCATGTCTATATTTTAGGATTGATATATAAAAAATATATGACTTTCCTTTATTTTTATATATTTACGAAAATGCCACTGGTGCAAAGGGCTCAAATGCTCCAGTTGGTGGCGCATCCCGAACCTTGCTTAGACCAAACCACAGGCCAATGCGACATATAAAACCATGGCTGAGTGAACTTCAGATCTTTCCAAATAGCTGAATGCAGTAACTCCATTAAATAAACAAAATCTTATTTTGAGAGGAATTACATGCACTTGAAATTACAAAAATACACCTTTCATTTGATAAGTATAGCTGAGTAAGCTGACTGATTGATAGTCTCCGACCAATCAGCCATTAGCCAGTTTTTCTACCTTGAATAAAACAAAAGACTGATTCAGGGATTCTTGAGTGGCTATTTTTGATAAAAAAAAATAAGCAAAACAGAAAAGGGACTGTATTTTCCTTTATCTGTCATTTTCAATATTTTGCACTTAGGAGTGAGAATTTCGTAACCCCACCCCAGTTTTTGAAGAACGTGACGTGACTGACACGGACGTGCGAGCAGGGTGGTTCAAATTTAAAAAGGGAAATATGAACTTCACAGCACCCCAGAACCCACTACAAAATAATAGCAGTGAAAAAATTCCGTCCCCAATCCAAACCCTCTGGAGCAATTCTCAACTTTTATGAATAAAAAATGCACTTCATCTCACATGCATTTAAAATACTAGTTAAATATTATTATGCAATATCTTATAAACCAATTTGATTTAGCAATTTCTTAACTTAAGTAGATTTGTTCAAAAAAAATCTTTATAAACAGTATTTGTAACAATTTTTAGCAATTCTAAGTTCCTAACATAAAAATAGTGGTAAAAAATAATGAAAAAAACTAACCATGTCCTAAAAGATGTGATAAGTAGTCTTCTGGTTTCTTCAGATATTCTTTACGTAGACAGGGCAAAGTCCATGACAAGTGAAGAACATGGACATCCTTAACTGCTGCTATCCTATATAATTTTGCAGGCTTCCAAATAGGCACGACACACATTCCATTGGTCTTTATATCATGAAACAGTTCATTTTTTACACCATTCTTAACATTATCAAATAGATCAAATACCCAGTTCTCTAGTGTGTCAAGAGATTCTGCAAAGGATATAAAAAGGATAAAACAACTCATAATCTTCAAATTGGAAAAAAGCCTATAATTGTAACTATAAAGTTAAAGTGTTAACTTGGAAGATTAATATAAAATTGAAATATACATTTTTTATTTTATTTTCATTTCATCTGGAAAGCATCAAAATGTTAAACAGGTCATGGTTCTAAATGTGTAAGTGCGCATGACCGGATGGTCGCCTGAAAAAGCTTGGTTAATGTTACATGCAAGGTTTAAAAACCGGTTAACCGGTAACCGGTTCTGGCTTACCGGTTTTCCAGTTAGACCGGTTAACCACCGGTTAACCACCGGTTAACCAGTGGTTAACCGGTAGGGGTATTTTCGTAATTTTTTTTTTAAAACAGAAATTATGTTATATACTTATATATCTATTCCATGTTTATATCCCTGTTTATATAAATAAAAATATCATAAACAATATAATAATTCAAAATAGTCATTCAAAATAGTAATGCAAATAAGTAATTAATTCCATAATGTAATTCAAAATATCTTAAGCCTAAGATATCTAGATATCATCATTTTCTACGTTTTGAGCCCTCCTTGTGTAGGCTCCAAGTCTTTCATGTATTCCCATAGCCTCCTCTACTGTAGCTCAAGTGAGTCCATCATCTGTGTACACAAACTCATTTGACGCTCCTTCAATTCCAGTCATCCATTCACTAGAGAAGTTCAATTCTTCAAGGCATATGGGATCATATTTGATTGCACCTTCCTCTTCAAGTAGTTTAGCCCTTTCACTTCTTTCATGGAGTTTTGCGTTGTAATTTACGAACACTAGATCATTGAGTCGATTCGCCTCAAGCCTATTTCTTTTTTTTGTATGAATCTACAAAAAAATGAAATGGAGAAAATTATAAAAGAATGTACTCCATTCAATCATTTAGTGACTCGCACAATTGACTATTTAAGTGACTCACAAATTCGAATGTACTCCAATTGCGCTCGCAGCTAGAGGCAGAGGCACACAATCCAAGTATTCTCATAGCTATAGTTTTCAACTCGGGTGTAGAAACCCCAATGGTATCCCACCATGTTACTAAAAAAAATTCAGACCTCGAATGTCATTAAAAATTCAGAATTTGAATTCATACTCTAAAATTCATAAGAATTTCAGAATTCTTACCTGGATCTATAAACGTCGATGATTTGATAGCCGCGGCATTTACAAACCTTCCATGTTTGTTTTTGTAGAGGGCTGAATCAAACACAATTTTAGTTCGAAGATCCACATCCTCAATCATTCTTTCCATACAATCCTCAAAAGCTTCCTCACAAGCATTGGCATCCGGATCAAGCGAGCTAAAAAAAATTTAGAATTTTAGAGTGATGAAATTAAAGTAATGTTATTTAATTTCATTAGTACCTTCTTAGCTCATAAAATGATTTTGGATTCAGAAATGCACCCGCTTTAAAAAGAGGACTTTGAAAATGTTTATCCCATCTTCTTTCCATGATCTCCCAGATTGGCTTGTAGTCTCTTTCCACATTGTTGAAATTCTTCTTAACACCTTCCTTTGCCATTTTGAAACCCATGTACACATAACCCATGACAGGTTTTCTTTCTGCATCTACCAACCTAAGCAATTCCACAAGTGGTTTTGTAGCTCGACAGAAATCCTCAAGTGCCTCCCAAAATAAAGAGTTGATTATCAATCTTTGGACAGCAGTGTTGTTACCTTTGTTCTTGTACTTCTCCCAATTGAAGTGTTTCAAAACATCCTTTTGTTCTTTCAAACTTTCCAATGTTAGGTATGCAGATGCAAATCTAGTAACGCCACAACGAATAAGTTCTTTGTTCTTTGAAGCCACTAGGAAATCACTATGAAGGTTCGTGTGGTTGTAGATGTGTGTAGTGATTTTCCTTGCATTTTTGACAACTTTGGCATATTTTGGGATTTTACCGACATCCTCAATTGTCAAATCCAACACATGTGCTACACAAGGAGTCCAATGGCCTTTATTAAAAACGGGACGGGTAGCCGAGTCGGGTACGGGTTAGACCCGACCCATCGACCCATTTACCCGTCCCAACTAACCGGTCACTGGTTAGTAGTATTTTACCGGTCAGCCGGTTAACCATCGGTTTTTAAACCTTGATTACATGTTAAAATGAATCAACTAAGTACTAACCAAGATATATGTACCAAAATGATAAATCAGAAGCGGAAAGAGGTTTGGATTTAAAATTCCAAAAAGATAACGATGCATATAAAAAGATAACTTGTATATTACTATAAAGAAGGCAACCAAGTACTCAAATAGTCAAATTAATATAGGAACTTAATAAGTAAATGATCAAACATATTTAAAAGTTTACCTCCACCAATGACTACTAGTTTCATTTTTCCACCATGGTAATTTTCTCTATACAAACGGAAAATCTCATCTCTCAAATTGACACCTCTTCCAGTAGCATCACTTAGACTTTTTTTATTCCCTGGATAGCAGAAAAAAATAGACCAACCTATCAATATTCAATAGAAACTAGGAAACTCTAAGATTTATTAAGGAGATTGTTGGTGACTATACCCCAAAAGAACCTGTTAAAAGGGTGATCGGGAAGAGATGTATGACATTGAAGTTGCATTGTGCGGCAACTATCACTTTGTAGAGCCTGGTTAAATTCTTTTTTAACAAACAAATATTATGGAACATAAATTACACAATTATATGAGGAACACATGTAAAAATGGCAATGATTTAATAAAGTGTAAATTATCATGGTCAAGTGGATCAACAGTCAATTTATTGACATTGTACCTGAATCAACAGCTAATACCTCTCTCTCCATTGCTTCAGATTTCACCAATGGTGCGATAAAAAATTGAGAGAATCTGAATGAAAGAGAAAAGTTAAACAAATTAATGTAATTCAGATCAAGACATGATAAAGGTAAATTGTAGTAACAACATCGCACTATCTGGGAACATCAATAATGTTTTGTAACTTCGTTGAAATTAATATGTAAGTAACTTCCATTTTATAACATTATAACGACATTTGTAGGGGTGTGAAACAAGTAAAATAATTGTCACAATTGCCATGTCATCCTTAATGCAAATTGCAAAATGAATACATGACAGACGTTCATTGATATGCTGTCCATCAAAAGACAGTATTTACCTTTGTAATGCACCCTTAAGATGTTCACGATTAACTTCGAAGTGGTAGCAAGTATACTCAGTATCTGTGTAAGCATTCGATGTGCCACCATG
This sequence comes from Zostera marina, assembly GCA_001185155.1. Classification (NCBI taxonomy): domain Eukaryota; kingdom Viridiplantae; phylum Streptophyta; class Magnoliopsida; order Alismatales; family Zosteraceae; genus Zostera; species Zostera marina. The sequence goes on along the minus strand of LFYR01000718.1, from coordinate 213,775 downwards.
CTTGGACAAATAACTGTCATACTGGTTGATATGAAAAAACAGTAAAAATTAAAATGGTTATGCAAATGGTTTACAATGTTCGGAAAATTGGAATACTATTTACATATCATCATAAATCCATAACACCTAAATATCTTATTGTGTATAAAAAAAGTGTTGATATAGAAATAATTTTCAATTTGGTTTATTATATCAGCGATTCGGATTGAATGAATAATGAAACCTTAAATTCCTTTGCAATATGGGAGATTTACACGATTCAAAAAAACTAGGAAAGCATGTGAAAGATTTACTAGAATGTTATTTACTAGTAAGTACTATCATGATAAATTATCTTTTAAACAACGTGTCCTAATAAAAATAGTGACCATTTTATCTTAACACTTGAAAGTATTTGGAACTATAGGTTTGCTTGAAGGGGTTTAATAAGAAGGGATAATATCAGCACACCTCATTCTCATCTGGAAATTCAGAACTCCCCATAAAAAGCATGTGTTCTGAAAAAAAAAGAGTTTGATTAATTTCAATTGTGAAAGCAAAATTCATGTAGTGGAATTCGAAATAAATTAATAAATTATGGATGTTGATTGTTGACAATTGAATGTGTTGATATTTAAATAATTTATTAAGGTATATAAATTCCAAACCCAACTATTTCAATTTATAAATTAAAGAGAGATTCAGTTAAAATCAGAAAAGGAAGTATTATTGTTCATACACACGTCAAATATGTGAATACAGAATTACAAAGTCAGCAGAGGGAGAATAAATCTAATCCAACCCATAGAGGTTATGCTAGCAAGAGTGGAGGGGAGGTGCCTCCTAGCAGAGAAATACACATATTGGGCCTCCCAGAATCAATAACTAACAGTGTTCCGACGGAGAAGAATATCCTAGTTCTGATACCACTTGATGTAGTTGATCTCTGTTTGAGGATCAACTACTTAATAGATCTTCTGAATCCAAAGAAGATGATAGAAAACACTGGAATCCACCAGTAAATAATCTAGAAGTCCACCAGAAAATAAAAAGAAATGAGAAAAGAAGATAAAAGGATCCAATACCTTAACAAAACAATGATCAAAATTCAAAACTACCGATCCATTTCTCCAAGCCTCCTTTTATACTCTCTTTCCAGCTGGAAAAGAGTGGGCTCTTGGCCCATGTATTATGTGCCTAATCAATTCTTCACAAAGGAAAGGGAGGATTAAGAGTTAGAAACCTAGAAGTCATAGTTCCAGCAATAAACATTAAAAGAATTTTTAAGTTTGGGAGAAATCAGACTCAATTCTGACTAGATGGTTACAAGAGAGAGATATAAAAGGAAGAGGCCCTGATGAATATTCATATCAGAAGCACTATTGACTCTCATTTCTGAAAATATGTCATGGTAGATAGGACCAAAGCAACTGCCCTAATTAAGAAACTTGCAACAATCTGTGAGGAAATTAAAGACAAAAACCATAAGGATAACTTAGCTGAAGGATGGGTCACCTAAATACTTTTATTAGGCTGAATAAATGGGACATGCCCAAGGTTCGGGATGCGCCACCACCTGAAGCATTTGAGCTTTTGCGCCAGTGACATTTTCGTAAATATATAAAAATAAAGGAAATTCATATATTTTTTATATATCAATCCTAAAATATAGGCATGCCAATAAAATATATCAATTAAATTTTTTAGTTAAAATATATTGGATAGAAAAATTATTATAATACATATATTTATTAATTATTATAACACCCTATAATTCATTGTAATACTATAATTTATTTAAAACATGTACACTTTATTTAGTCTCATATTGATAGGATATAAAAAGTATAAAGAACATTATAATTTATTTAACATGTACACTTTATTTAGTCTCACATTGATAGAATTTAAAAAGTATAAAGAATACTCTATAACAATAATTTATTCAACACGTACACTTTATTTAGTCCCACATTGATAGAATTCAAAAAGTACAAAGAATACTTTATAATTTATATAACTACACTTTTTTAGTCACATATCGATAGAATTCAAAAAGCACAAAGAAGGTTGGTCTATAAATAAAGATTCATTTTGTCTAAAACAAACATGAAATCTTAAGAGTGGGAGGAGCTTATATTAAAAATAATATAGCTCTTTTCGTGGGCCAAAAATTTATAAGGTCTTAAAATAAAATAAAAAATTGACCTGTTTTTTATTTAATTCAGGGCCGGATCTGGCTAAGGGAAATGCATCAGGCGCATCTTCCTTTAGAGGCACAATGACGCATAAGCGCGCATATGTGCGCGCATCTGATTCCTTGGACATGCCTATCCAGCCCACCTGCTTACTCTATAACATAGAGGATGAAACTAGGAGACACCTGTTTTTCAACTGCAATTAGATATAGCTAGCTACACCCACGACAAACCATCCAGATATCAGTTTAGGTGACCTCGCTGATGCTTGTCAGAAGCTAACACATCACTCTCCAATTTGGGGTATACTATGGAATATTATTGGAACCTTATATTTGCACATATGGTCATAGGCGGATCAACATTGGAGCGGGTGGGGGCTCTAACCCCCATGTGATTTTGGGAAAAATACCCTTAGGGTATAGGTTTTGAGAATTTAAAATAAAATGATGTAAAAAAATATTATCAATTTAATTTATTTGGATTTTCAGATATTTATTTCTATTTAAATTTAATTTTCAGATATTTATTTCTATTAAAATTTAATTTACAGGTGTCTATTTCTAATTTAATTTCTTGTTTCAGTTATTTTAATCAGTTTACATTTTTATTTATTATTTCTAATGTATATTTTCAAATACTACATGCTAAATACTTCAGCGAAATCTTTTCTCTACCTAAGACAATTTTCTACCTCCGCCACTGATTTGAGCCAAGCTTTTACATGCGATCGCCTAGGCGACGCCTAGGCAATCATACGGCCTAGCGCATGTAGATGATTGCCTTCATCTAACCCTAACCCATTTACCCAATAAATTATATAAAAATGATGTAGCACATCTGTTAATAGCACTAGGAAAGAGGCCATTTCCATTAAATCAAACATGGAACAAAAGCCCATGTCCTTTAAAGAAGGCCCATCATTACATGGAGAGTATATATATGAAGGATAGAGGATGAAATCGGCAGTTTTTGATTTTTTTGCAGAAGTTGTTATTTCCTGGACAGGTAATAAACCTTTTATCTTCTCTTTCTTTTCTCTTGTATTTTCTGGTGGATTTCCAGAATCATTGGTGGATTCCGGTGTTTTTCCCTCATCTTCTGTGGATTCAAAAGATTTATCAAGCACCTAATCTTCACTAAGCTTCAACTTTGGGAGCTGAGCTTAAGCTTCAACTTTTAGGCTTGAAGCAATCGGATTCTGCAATGGAGGTACGACATCAACATTCCTGGCAGTACAAGGACAGTCTCGCTTGGGATTGGGAGAGGATGATTAGGAAGAACGCAGAGCTTGAAGATTTTGTTGACTTCCTGGAAATGGAGTTGGACGAGAAGATCAAGGAGATCAAACTCCCAAAATCTGATCGGCGGTGTTTACGCAAGGAGGTGAAGTTACTTGCAGAGGAAAGGTATAACTTAGAACAAATTATCTCAGATCAGGAATCTGCAAAGGTTACACTAAATAACCTTGCGCAGTGTAATAAGTCTCTTGAAGAAGAGTTAACAAAGTCAAAAAATAAGGCGATGGATTATCAAAGAAAATTTCAAGAAAGCTCTGATTTGCTACAGGCATCTGAAGATCTTTCAAGGAAGCTATATGGGGAGATATCTGATTCAGTGTGTGATGTCTCTATTGCTGAAAAAAAAGGTAGTTGTTGCTGAAGCCCGATTATATGATTTGGAGAGGTTACTTCAAAGCAGTAGCAAGGTGTAAGATGTGAGCTGTTTTAAACAACCGGAAGGATAGATTTCAGTAGCCACTGGTGGTAAGTATTTGGCATATCCGGAAATCAGTATTGAGAAGTTAAATGAAACTGTTGGAATGTGAACAGACAAAACTGTCCAGTTTTTTTCAAGGGAAGCTAAAGGGGTTGTTTACTCATTAAATGCTTGCAATGGAAAGTTATTGGTTGCATTCAATCAGAAGATTCAGTTAAATAGAATAGGTCGAGACTCTTTGTTATATGTTGAATCATTAATTGAATCTATAATGGGTGGTTTGGAAGGTTTAATAAATATTTTAGATTCGGACAGTGGATTTGCCTCTCTAGAGATGCAGCGTCATCCAGAATATTTTTTTGAAAGGGAAATGGCCGTTGATGGTGAAAGCATTGAACATCTTAATAGAAGCTTAGAGAAACAAATTTCTGATGCAGTAGATCCTTTTCTTCTTGAGAATCTGGTGAATTCATTGTTTAGAGATCATAGTTTTTCATGCGACGCCTAGGCGTCGCCTAGGCGTCGCATATGCGGCCATGCGCTCCAGCGCATGTAGGCGTTTGCCTTCATGCGCTGGAGCGGGTTAGGCGGATCCGGGTCGGATCCGCCTAACCCAATAGCCCATTTAGTCATTTAAAATTTTAAATAACTCATTTAAATAACCCAATAACCCAATAGCCCATTTAAATGACTTTAAGTCATTTAAATAAGAGGTTGAGGGTTTTAAAAAACCCTAACCTCTTTTCTTTCTTTTTTCTTCCCCCTTTCTTCCCTCCCCTCCCACCTTAGAACCCAAAACCCTATATTTTCAGATCTTCTCCCCACCCATTTTCTCCGGCCATCTTCAAGGGAGACTCCGGCCACCACAAGGGTAGACTCCGGCGAACTCCAGGCTTGCTCCGGCGACTCCAGCGCGTGCTCCGGCGAACTCCAGGCGTTTTCCGGCGATCGTCGACCTCGCCTCCGGCCA
>LFYR01000718.1:123657-208796 GCA_001185155.1 Zostera marina | reverse complement strand
CTCTTAAAGAACACTCCGGCGATCACTTAAAAACACTCCGGACAGCAACTAGTTCATCTCTGTCCGGCCACATTATAATCACTCCGGACAGCACTTTAATCACTCCGGACAGCAATCTTATTTTAGATTTTTGAAGGTAAAAATCTAAAATTTAAATTGTAAAATTATTTTACAATATTCATACATAAAATCTAACTTAGACTGTTGGATTGTATTTATTTTTAAAATTTTCAGAAATGTCGGATAATGAAGAATACGTTCCTTCATCAAATGAAGAACAAGTAGAGGAGGAAGTAGTGAAGTGGCACTCTTCATTTTCAGAAGAGATCATCCATAGCAAGGCCAACCGACCGAAATCCGATGATCCCGGTTGGAAATACGGTTTCATGGAAGATCGAACGAATCAAAACAACGTTCGATGTCTTTTATGTAATTTTCTTTCCAAGGGTGGAATAGGTCGGTTGAAGGGTCATCTGACGGGAGGAGACAAGAACTGTGTGAAATGTCCGAATGCCCCGAGATTTGTCTCAAGAGAAATTGCGGACTGTCTCCAAGAAGAAAATTGCGGCTAGCAAACGCAAGGGCAAGCTACCATTTCTTCCAGAGGTTGAGATCGTCGATGTAGATGACCCTAGCAATGAGCGATCATTGAAGAGGAAGTTGACGGTCTCCGGTTTCGTTTCATCGTCTCAAACCTCCTCCGTACTTGGTCCGTTACATCTGAAGAAAGGGGAAACCATTCACGATATCGTCCGGAAAAGGAAGATCGAAAAACAGAAATCCGTCGTCGAACTTGCCAAAAAAGAAGACAAGGAAATGGTAGATCATATCTTCTCAGGTTGGATGTATGCAGTAGCTATGCCATTCAACCAAGCTCAACATATTGAATGCTTAGCGACTTGTGAAGCCATTGGACGATATGGTCCAGCATACCGGCCTCCAAATATGACTCAGTTGCGAGAATCGTGCTTAGAAAGACATGTGAATGACATCGATGCGATGAGAGCCAGGCACGAGATAAAGTGGAAGACCAATGGTTGTACTTTATTGTCTGATGGATGGACAGATGCCAGAGGAAGAAACCTTATGAACTTCTTGGTGAATTCGACCGAAAGATCGTTCTTGTATTCCATAGACACCACACATGAAAGAAAGACAGCTTCTTACATTGCAAAGGCATTAGATAAAGCAATGCAAGTCATCGGCCCGAGTAATGTGGTTCAGATATGTACAGATAATGCGGCGAACTATGTCAGTGCCGGTGAAATATTGATGAACAAGTACGACCATTTATTCTGGACACCGTGCGTAGCTCATTGCTTGGATCTGATTTTGGAGGACATTGGGAAACTGCCCAAGTACAAGAAGATGATTTCTGGTGGTCGCAAGATAGCGACCTACATCTATGCCCATGGTGTTCTCCATAGCACTTTCTTGACCATATCAGGTGGGAAAGAGTTGGTGAGATGCGGAGTCACAAGATTCGCAACTTCTTTTCTCACATTACAGAGTTTGAAAGAACAGAGGGATAATTTGAAGAAGATTGATTGGCTCCCCTGGGCTAATGTGACTTGTGGAAGTGAAGTGCAAAAATTAATCTGGACCAACTCTTTCTGGTTGAGCCTATATGAGTGTTTGGCTGTTTCTGAACCTCTAGTGAAGTTGCTTAGATTAGTTGACCAAGATGACAAACCATGCATGGGCAGAGTTATGAATGACTTGAAGATGGCAAGGAAGCACACTAGAGATATGTTAAAAGACAAGAATCTGCCATTGCTAACCCAAATTGACAAGATCTTCGATAAACCCGGGTAAGAATGAAGAAGCAAGACTCATGACTCATGGTTCGGTCATTTATAATCGCCTAATGATTCATGATATGTTTTTTCAGTTGCTTGGTGGAATTCATTTGGTCTTAGAACCCGTGACCTTAGTGTGATAGCGAAGAGGATCTTAAGCCTCTGTGTAACAGCTTCAAGTTGCGAACGAAACTGGAGCACATTCAGTCTCGTAAGTTCTAGTTCAATACTTCAATAGTTCAATGACTTATTGTTGAATAACGTTTCTTGACTTTGTTCAATTGTTATTTAGATCCATACAAAGAGACGCACTCGTCTAGAGGTCGATCGAATGGGAAAGCTCGTCTACATTCACTACAACAAGCGATTGAATGAACGACAATTGCAACGCAAGCTAGATTGTCAAGACGACTCCATAGCAGCTGAAGACATAAACTATAACTCCGAATGGATATGTGGAGAGGAAGGACCGGCCAATGAGTGGGTTTATGGTGATGACGGTCTTACTTGGGTAGCCCTTGAAGATGCAATGGGCGTCAATGAAACAGATGGTCCAACTACTAGACAATATAGTAGAGGAGGACCATCTCAAACATTTGAACAAGAGGCTGAATTTTCTGAGGAAGAAGAAGAAGACTTTTAGAACCATCTTATAAACTATGTATTTACATTTTAAATTTTAGACTAATAGTTTATTACTTTGTATTACTAATTTTAGGTTTTAAAATTGATGTATATATTTTTTAAAATTTTTCTGAATTTACAAGATTTTTTTGCAAATATGTATAAGTTCAGGGTATTTTTTGCAAATGTACCAATATTTTCAGGCGACCGCCTAGGCGTCGCCTAGGGCGCCTAGGCGGCCATGCGGTCATGGCCATCGCATGACCGCATGAACGCCTAAAAAAGCTTGTTAGAGATACCATGTACAAAATCCAGTCATTTGGAGTTGGTGGCAAGCTTAATGAATACGAATTTGTTTCCATCAATGCCATTTGTTTATTCCTTTATGCAACCTTTGGCATTCTACCTCCAGAACGCATTATGACTGTTCTTGCATACAGAACAGAAATTGTTCAAACACTGTGGAACTTTATTTCAAGATGTCATTCGAATCAACAATGACGGTCTTTCTCTAGATTTACATCATTTTTTCCTGTAGAATCACCTGGATGGTTATTGCCACTCTCTGTCTTTTGTCCTGTCTATAAGCATATGCTCATGATAGTTGATAATGAGGAGTTCTATGAGCAGGAGAAACCAATATCTTTAAAGGACGTCCAGTGCTTAATTATTATTATTCGCCAAGTATTGTGGGAACTTCTTTGGTCGAATTCTGCAAATTCTTCGGCTTCTCAGAAAGGTCCTAGTTCATGTTTCAATAAGCTTTCATCGGATGGCGTAAAGAACAAAGTCAAATTTGTGACTTCTGAACTTTTGAGTCAGCTGCAAGACTGGAATAATAGAAGGCAATTCACACCCTTTAGTGATTTCCATGTTCAAGAGGCAGTGGATGAATCTTTTTTTTTCCAGAGTTCAATAGAAAGCCCAAAAGTACAAGATATTTTGACACTTACACCATTTTTGGTTCCTTTTACAAGCAGGGTCAAGATTTTTTTTTTTTTTTGAGAAATTAAAACTTTCATTACTGAAAAGAGGTTGGGCATGGCCCAAGATTACAGAATAATATAGGGAAATGCAAGTACAGACTATACAGTAAATGTAAAAACATTGTCTATCTCTTATGCAGCTATAACCCTGACTAACTGGTCAAGGATTGAAACCTCAAGAGGTTGGACTCCCATGAACGTATAGCTTGTATTTCAATCTGTGAAAGATTGTGCTTCTTATAGGATGTAGAATCATATGTAATGCTCACATCCTTTAGAATCATATGTAGGGTCAAGATATTTATGTCACAATCAAGTGCTGCTAGACAAAGTAATAGTTCCTGGAGTTCATTTTCTTGTTTATGTGCTGCGTTTATGGCATCCAGTGTCTGGAACACGATTACTTATGATGTAAACATTAGTGGGTTTAATGATAATCTACACTGCTTAGTAAGGTGTATAAGTCTGATTGCTAGAAGTGAGCTCGCTATATTGGAAAGGAATGAACAGGAAAGACGATCCCTTCCCAAAGACCATGTTGGTAAGAACTTGGATTCTGAAGTCAACTTCGTGGCAGAGCTTTATTGTCAAATTGAACAAGATGCAGGTATCAACTACTTTACCAATATTTGGATGGACATGAAAGGCTTAATGGCACATAAATATCCAAATGGGAGGGGTCATGCTGTTATTTCTATCACTGAATGGTTGAAGTCGTGGCTGGGCAAAGAATTCAGTAGACCTACTACAATTTTTACAACAGATTGGAGGAGACGTTTTCCACCTGATCCGGGCAGACCTTGGTGGTGTGATATCGATGCCACTCAAAAGGGACGATCGAACCACTACATCATTCGAGTGGATAGCATCAAGAAAGACAAGCTGAAAATGGAGGAGAAATGTCATCTAGAGAAACAATTGAGGACAATTGTACCTAAAGAAGGGGCGCCTGATGTAGCACATCCGTTAATGGCACTAGGAAAGAGGCCATTTCCTTTAAATCAAACATGGAACAAAAGCCCATGTTCTTTAAATATATATACATTGAGAGTATATATATGGAGGATAGACGATGGAATCGGCAGTTTTTGATTTTTTTGCAGAAGTTGTTATTTCCTGGACAGGTAATAAACCTTTTGTCTTCTCTTTCTTTTCTCTTGTATTTTCTGGTGGATTTCCAGAATCATTGGTGGATTCCAGTGTTTTTCCCTCATCTTCTGTGGATTCAAAAGATTTATCAAGCACCTGATCTTCACTAAGATCAGCTGCATCAGGTGGTATCAGAGCTAGGCGACACCTAGGCAATCATGCGGCCTAGCGCATGTAGGCGATTGCCTTCATGCGCTAAGTGATTGCCTTCATCTAACCCTAACCCATTTATCCAATAAACCCATTAGAAACTATTCTTAAAGAGGTCAATAATGACATCAGCATCTCCTTCAGGCACGAATGTTTCAAGAAGAGCTGATGTCATCCCTTGGAGACCAGCACGATACAGATGTGGGAGAGAGTCTAATTTTTTCAGGAAATATGACTGAGTGTAAAGTGTCAAGAAGAGCTTAGTGCTCATCTCCATGTTTTTATTTAATTGCTGTGCTCCATTGTAACTCAAAGCAATGACTTACATTTATAATTAAAGAGAAACTTAACTGCTTCACTGAAAAAGAGGGAGAATAAATACCTAGAAAATGTGCAAGACCTTGTGCATCAACTGGATCAGAGAAGCTACCCATTCCTACACAAAGAGCGGCAGCAGCCTGAAAAATCACGAACAAACAAATGAAAGAAAGAAAGAAAGAAAAATTTAACCAAAATTCCAAATAAACTCTAAAAGAAAATGAAATAAAAACTTGTGAATATCAACATACAAGAAAAGCAATAGTTGTATCAATGTGATATACTGATATCCAAAAGAAGCAATGGGTGCTGAATTGCAGAAACATGAAATGTTTGTAAGTGTTTACAGTTAAACAAATAACAAAAACCTTTTTTGTTGGAAAATGTCCTAGCTTCTTCTTCCGACGAAGATCCCCTTCTTGTCCCTCTCCATCCTCTTCATCTTCCTCTCCATCCTCTTCATCTTCGTCATATTCTTCTTCGTCGTCGTCGTCGTCATCGTCGTCTTCATCGTTATCACTGTTATCTTCTTCATAATCATCATCGTCGTCATTCTGCTCATTTGTTCTGTCAGCGTCGAGGTGTCCATCAGGGAAGATCTCGGGATCATGGACAAGAAGTGCAGTAAGTCCATTAGTTAGATGGAGAATTCTGTAAAGCCGCCGATCTATCGGAGAACGTATCACTACCGTATCCGACGTGCAGCCTCTCTTCTCCGTTACCATCTCTTCCTCTGTTAGGTCAAGACTGAAGAAAGTGATGATGGTGCTAAAAGAGTATGCTCTTACTATCTCTTTTTTATATGACGGCTCTGATAAGTTAGCTTTGGGTCGGGTCGGATATTTTTGAAAAACTTGACCGAGCGGGATGTGCCCAAAAGCTCGATCCTTATTATAAATAAGACATTACTATTCTTTTTGGTGTAAAAAGGTGCACGGAAATTTCTCATCTCAGTCTCCCAGCATGATGACACTAAAATATCTCTTTTTAAAAAAAACTCTAAAATTAGCACTGAAACGTCAATAGCTCGGAGGGAAGACGGCATTTCTAGGAAATATCTACTCTTGGAGATATTTTTTCTCTGTCATTTCTCCTACTTTCCTTTCTCCTTTCCACTTAGTTTCTTTTTTTCCCTCTTGTCTTTGTTCATCTTGAAGTTTCAGTTGGAATTTGTTGGTTTTATTTCTTGATTTTTGAAGATTGGTGTTGATTACCGATTAGGTCAGAAATTTCTGGGTTTTTTTTTTGATGATAGCATAGTTGAAACTTGAAAGAAAGTACATTTTACTTTTATTTTGAAATTGGGAAATTTGGTATTATGATGCGGCGATCGAAGATCATTAAGGAGGCTTCTGGTGGAGTCTGACAAAAGTTATTTTCATATCATCCAAACACCTGACTCAAAAGTTTTTCGTAATTTTTAGAGTTCATAGATTTCAAGAAATCTCAAATTTTCACAAATGCCTTGAAGTTCATCTTGATGTTTTAAACCCTACCAAGACACAATGAAGCTGACAGTGCATCTAATTGAAGCACAGAACTTGATGACGATACCAAACACAAGTCCTTCACCTGATCTATACATAATGTTGCAACTTGGTAGATATGCATTCAAAAGCAAGGTTGTGCCGAAAACTCTCTTGAACCCTCAATTTGATGAAAAATTCTATTTCTTCATAGACGATCCAAGCGAAGACCTTGTAATATTTGTTCTGGATGATGACAATTGTTGTACTGATGAGTTCAAAGGGATGGTTAGATTTCCTGTTTCAGATGTTTTTGAAGCTGAAAGTAAGAGTCTTGAGCCTGCCTGGTACCCACTATCAACAAAACGGAAAGGCAAAAACAAAGGTTTGGGAAATGCAACCAATACTGATTATCAGCGATCAATTTTTATTTAGTTTATCTATTTATTTTACAATTATTTTGGTAGTTTCGACAATATAATATTTCGATTTTTTTTTTGTAAATGACAGTTCAGTTAACATTGATAAATAAGTCGCTTCTGGAAAGGAATTCTTTGTTAACATTGATAAATTTGATGCAGGGGAAATCCGTTTCAGTTTGTCCATAACGATGAAAAAATCATTATCAGAGTTCAATGTCATCCAGAAATCAGATTTTGATGTAGACAGATCCATTGAAGTCATAAACGATCATCGATCAATCCTAACTCCTCCTTTAAAGACATCTTCTGGTATAAGTTTAGAAATAGACGATTCTAGCAAAGCAAATGACATGGGAACTGAAGAGAAACCAAACCAAACAAAATTTGTTGAACGTATAGTCCAAATATTTCGTGGTAAAGATGGTGAGCTCAACAACAACTCGTCAACACCTCCAGTTCCCATTCCAGTCGAGGTTTTAGACAAAGAAACTTTCGAAAATAAACAAGAAGATACATCTATATCAAATCTTGACAACACGTCGTTTGAAGAAACTTTAAGGGAGATTGAATTGAAAGATCAGGGAGATGAAAATCCCCAAAATTTGCCTGGAGGAGTCCTGCTTGAACAGGCATACATCATATCACCAACAAATTTGAACATGCATTTGTTCTCACCAGAATCGAGTTTTTTACCAGGATTAGTTGAGCGTCAAGGCTCAACCAACCTTCAGCAGGAGCCTTGGATAATCGATGCTAATGGGAAATTGAATAGAGAGGTAACATATATACAGGCTGCTACCAAGTTAATTAAATCTGTCAAAGTGACACAGGAACAAATATACATGAAAGCAGATGGGCAATCATATGCAATTCTATCCATTGTTAGCACACCTGATGTGCCTTATGGAAGTTGCTTCAAAACTGAAATTCTAGTATGTATAACCCCAGGACCTGAGCTGCCTTCCGAAGAAGAAACCTCTAATTTGATCATATCATGGCGGATAAACTTTATTCAGAGTACACTGATGAGAGGAATGATTGAAAATGGGGCACGGCAAGGTTTAAAAGAAAGCTATTCACAATTTTCTGAAATATTATCGCAGACTGTTAAACCAGTAGATTTAAAGGATTTGGGTGCCAACAAGGAACAAATACTGGCATCATTGATGATAGAGAAGGAGTCAGACTGGAGTTTGGCTTCACGATTTCTGGGGAATTTCACTATTATTTCTACAATTTTTATTGGAATTTATATCTTCGTTCACATCGTTCTTAGTAACGATGGCATTTTGCAAGGTTTGGAATTTACTGGTTTGGATTTGCCAGATTCAATCGAAGAAGTGGTGATATGTGGCATACTTGTTCTTCAATTAGAACGTGTTTTGAAGATGATCAGACTTTTTTTAAAAGCTAGGAAACAAAAAGGTAAGTTTAATTCTTTTTATGTACTTTAATCGTTAAATTGTGATATATATATAGACTGAATTACTAAATTATTACTAGGTAAACAAACAGAGTTTGTGTAGCACTTTAGATACGTCATTCTATATCTGAATATGTTGTTTCAATGAACAAAATCTGGAAAAATGTAGAATCTTGTAAATCATCTGTCATCTTGTTACTGAATAAACTCAACATATTAGTATTAGTTATCACAACAGATTTAGAATATAGGAAGATGGGGGAGATCAAGTGATTGATCCCTCCTAAAATGTTATTAATGAATATACAATTAGGAGGGATTAGATCTCAACAAAATAACTAACCTTCTGTTGAGTCTAATCTAATTAGAATATTCTAGACTTATACTAAATCTAATTACAATTAACTATTAGACTAGTATACTAAAATACCAATACTAGTAACACCAATATTTACTAATAATTAGAAGTTATATTACAGTTGAATGCCATTCTTGAGCTTTATTAAGTGATTTAAGAACTTGAGTGCTATTCTTGAAATTCCTGATTGGAGATCTTGTTGCATAAAAGAATAAATCCTGATATTTGTCATGTTGTATAAACTTTAAAAAGAATACATTCCTCGTATGTTTTTGGAAATATTAATTCTATCCAAAAATGCATTTTATTGGATGCACTCTACAGTTTCTTTTTTCTTTTTAATGCTTTGAGATGATATTTATTTTCTATTAGTTCATAGATGGATAATTTTTTCTTCTACCACCATGAATCATAGGTACTGATCATGGAATTAAAGCACAAGGTGTTGGATGGTTGCTTACTATTGCTTTAATTGAAGGTGATAGCTTAGCAGCTGCGAAGTCAGCTACATCATCTGACCCATATGTTGTTTTCACCTGTAATGGTAAAACAAAGACAAGTTCAATCAAGTTTCAAACATCTGATCCCCATTGGAATGGTAGTTTATACATTTTCTGCATCATAGGGAACAAAAAAAAATGGATTTTTATATTTTATTTATCTTTTTTTTTATCTTCAATAATTTTACATTTAGATCGTCTTTGGAATGATTTATGATTAGATTTCACCATTTTCACCTAATAAAACCTATTTTTGTATATTAACAAATTCTCAATCATTCTATTTTTTTATGACGTTAAAGATGTAATTGCTGAAAAAATAGAGTGGGCATAGCCCAAATACAAATGTAGGAAAATGAAATAAAAATACATCTCATTTTCATTCTCTTATACAGATGGATCCTAAGTTAAAGATTTCATTTCTCAAAAAATAGTGTGCATCCCCCAAATATAATGTAGGGAAATGAAATAAAAATATATCTTATTGTCATGTACTGATGCCTCAAGAGGTTGGACTCCCATAGGAATATAGTGTGATTCTCAATCTGAGATAGATTGATTTTCTTATAGGGAGTAACACTATAAGAAATTATTACAGATCCCTCAGAATATTTTTATTGATAAATTCTCAATTGTTCTTTGACGTGAAAAAGTGATTTCTTCACTTTGATTATCAAGTAGGCCAGTGGTATCATTTTATCACAAATTTTAAAAAATTCTAAATTTATAGAAATCACAAAAATAGTTAGTGTAGTGGATTAATGCATATTATATTTATATTAACTAATTAGATAGAATAAGTTGTTCTGCTTTTACTTTATAATATTCCATTGCCATGGAATGATGGTAATATAACAGAATTCTATTTCTATGTAAGTTGATCTATATATACTCATAAATCATAATGACAATAAAAATAGGGTTGGTAATTACTCTTTCTAGATCTTATATGAACATATTTTAAAATTGCAGAAATATTCGAGTTTGATGCGATGGACGATCCTCCATCTGTGATGTCTGTACACGTTTATGATTTTGATGGATCATTCCACCAAGTCACAACACTCGGTCATGCCGAAATCAACTTTGTGAAATCTAATCTATCTGAACTAGCAGATGTGTGGGTTTCACTACAAGGGAAATTAGCTCAAGCATGCCAGTCAAAGCTCCACCTTAGAGTTTTTCTTGACAATACACATGGTGATGAGGTTGCTAAGGAATACCTAATTAAAATGGAGAAAGAGGTTGGTAAAAAGGTGAGTAGACCCCTATTTTCAGAATTGTATTTTAATTATATGCATATAATTTTGTAATTGTATTTTGTCATCTTTTTTAGTTAAGTCTGCGATCTCCTCAGACAAATTTGACATTTCAAAAGATGTTTTGTCTCCCCACCGAAGAATTTCTCGTCAATGATTTTAGTTGTTATCTCAAGCGCAAGATGCCCTTACAGGTATTTTTTTGCAGTAAGCCCTTACAAGTACTCTATCTAAACCAAGGTTTAAAAACCGGTTAACCGGTAACCGGTTCTGGCTTACCGGTTTTCCGGTTAGACCGGTTAACCGGTAGGGGTATTTTCGTAATTTTTTTTAAAAAACAGAAATTATGTTATATACTTATATATCTATTCCATGTTTATATCCATGTTTATAGTAATTCAAAATAGTCATTCAAAATAGTAATGCAAATAAGTAATTAATTCCATAATGTAATTCAAAATATCCTAAGCCTAAGATATCTATAAGGAGTAAGATTTAAACTTATTAAAATAAAGCCTTGAAATGAGGCTTTAATAAATTAAACATAATGGGCTTTATTAAATAAAGCCCATAAGGGAATTATTTATAACTGAGACGGGTAACCGGGACGGGTACGGGTCAGACCCGCCCCCATCGACCCATTTACCCGTTCCAACTAACCGGTCACCGGTTAGTTGGATTTTACCGGTCAGCCGGTTAACCGCCGGTTTTTAAACCTTGATCTAAACCTTAAAATGTAAAGTCATGAATTAAAACAGATATTTTCTATCAAAAAAATTGTTCTTTTCTTTCTACATTATAGGGAAAGTTTAAATCGGTTTTAAAAACGTTGGAAGAAATCATAAATAACATGACATCAATACATGGGTTTATTTGTAGGGTCGTTTGTTTCTCTCTCCACGGATAATAGGCTTCAATGCAAATCTCTTTGGGCATAAAACAAAATTCTACTTTTTATGGGAAGATATCGAAGAAATCCAAATTATTCCTCCATCACTATCATCGGTTGGCAGTCCATCCCTCATGATTATTTTACGATATGGTAAAGGTGGCGACGCTAAGCATGGTGCAAAGTCACAAGATTCCGAGGGTAGATTGAAATTTCAATTTCAATCGTTCGTATCTTTCCAAAGTGCCAACAGGCAATTACATATGCACCTTCCAAAATACCATATTCTTTTCATCAATTCTCTCCTCCAGTTTCCTATTCTTCATTTTTTATCTTAACAAATAATTCTTCATGTTCAGGATAATAATGGCATTATGGAAGGCAAGATCTCTGAGTCCGGATCAAAAGGAACAAATTGTGGAGGAAGAATCTGAGGCTAAAATCCTTCTGCATGAATGTAGTTGCGACGGTGTTTTGTTGATCATGGATGAGGGAAACATGTCTGAGGTTTATTCTTCATCTGTTGGTGTTTCAGTGAGTTTTTGTTCATTCTTTTTATTGGTTCTTATCGATCATAACTGTAATTAACCTCCATTTTATTATGGTGTCAAAACAAGTTGATCAAATGAGATTTTACCAAGTGAGTAAGTACTGCCTGATTCCTTTTTGTTTCAATTCATGACAACAGGTGGACTTATTGATGGAGTTATTTAGCGGTGGACTCCTAGACCGCAAAGTAATGGAAAAAGTTGGGTGTTCGGATTATAATTTCACTAATTGGGATCCAATCAGATCTGATGATGACATTCACCAGAGAAATATAAATTACAAGTTGAATTTAAACAATGGAGGGGAAGTAACAAGCACTCAGCAAAAATCCCAACTAGATGAAAAAAATGGCTGGCTTGTCGAAGAAGTAATGACACTGCAAGGCATCTCATATGGTGAATGTTTTAATGTAAGCATTTCATCGCACCCAAGGCTATCTACAAACTATACTCACTATTTATTCTTTTTCTTCACATCCTTGATTTTTTCCATCTTAGACTTAAAAATAGGAAACATCCTTGATTTTTTCAGCACATCATACTTAAAAAACTAATGAAAATAGGAAACATCCTGTTTTAAAAATTATGAATTTGTTATCAATAATAATACCCAAAATTTCCATTTTGTAGGAAAATAATTTGATAAAAAATGTAACACCCATTTTATGAACTTTGAGATTATAACAAAAATACTTTAAAAATACCCATATTTTGCAATTTGCAGTAGCCCAATTGGTATATAACAATATTAATTACTTTTAAACATTTAATGTTTTTAACTATTTAATTGTACTTCGTATATATTTTTTCTTGTTGATGGTGTTTGAGTTTTCTTGTTTGCAGGTTCATATAAGGTATCAAATACAAGACATACCAACAAGAAACAATGCATGCAATGTTCAGGTATATTTAGGGATTCAATGGCTGAAAAAAACTACCAAGAATCAAAAACGAATCACCAAGTCCATTACATCAAATTTGACCGATCGTCTTCAAGATATGATCCGTCATGCTGAGCAATTAATCACTGGAAAATCAAAAGAAATTTCCAAAACTTAAATTTTAAAATGAATACCCTTCTATCTTAAACGTACAGCTTCTAACTGTCATTTTTTTCATTACTGACTAGTAACTACCTAACTGGAACTTGGTAGATGTTTACCTGACACGTTGTTTATTGTTTAGAACTCATGGTTTAGGGTTTATGTTGAAAACAAATGATAACAATAATCTGAATAATTTTTTATGAAGAGTAGATGGAATTATTGGCTTTTGTTGGTTAAGCTAATAGAATTTTATCTTATTAATTTTCAACTTGTATACTTATTTGGCTGCAGACTACTTGTATTAAAACAATATTATTCCAAATTTCCAACGTGTGTATTTATGAAAACAGTTCGTGGAAACAGTATAAACAGTTCTGATTTAACTCAAAATTAGATGACACGTATTGAATGTGTGTGATGCAGCAAGGCTGTGGAATGACAAACTCATTCTATGATATAGTTGGATTAACAAAATTTACATTAAAGGCAGATCAATATTGGGCATTGGTTCAGAACCCTCATGGTACCTACAGAATATATGTTCTGGAGGTTTACCTTCGAAGATGTTCTACATCTAAACGGTTTGTATGAAATTGTTTCAAGTAATGAGATACCACCGAAGACACTAGGGACGGGAACACTAAATCCGACATATACGGAGTGGGCGCAGAAGAATCTCTATGGCGAGATGGATTAAAACAACAATAGGAAACGTCGGTTATCAACTGATTCAAATAAAAGATATATATTTGATATACAAGGATATATATATAGGGCGCATTTCTGGGACGGCCCCTTCTTCGGACGGTCCCCTTTGCGGACCAGAGTTCCCCATCACTGATCAGACTCCGATCACAGTTATGCAGTTCCGATCGGAGTACGATCACAGTTATGCAGTTCCAGAGATCGGAACTCGCGATCGGCAGTTCCGATCGGAACCCAATCCAGAGATCTCCAGTTCCGAAACTCGCGATCGGAACCCAATCCAGAGATCTCCAGTTCCGAAACTCGCGATCGGTACCCAATCCAGAGATCGGCAGTTCTGAAACTCGCGATCGGAACCCAATCCAGAAATCTCCAGTTCCGAAACTCTGATCGCATGGGTTCCGAACTCCGTCAAATCTTCACCCACATCGACGTCCTTCAGGTTCTTCCTTCCGATTCCTCCCACGCCAACATTATATCTCACACCGCCTCTGTTTTCCATCTCGCCATGGTTTCCATAGAGGAAGGGTTTCGGTCAATGTTGGAAAACAACGACGATCCGGTCAATATTTTCCATTTTAGCCAGAACTCGATTGGAGATGATCTGCTCTGTCGGGGAAGGTTATAGAAGAGGGGGAGAAGAAATCGGTTATAGAAGAGGGGGAGAAGAAATCGACGGAAGAATATAAATATACCGGAGTGATTTATATCCACTCCGGTTTATTATTATTCACTCCGGTTCACAGACGGTCCTCATGGGACGGGTACCCGTCTGTGATCCGGAGTGTATATATATATACGGTGCGATTTTGGAACGGTGCGTGTTCGTTCCGGAGCTCCTGACGAACAGCCAATCCAGTCGTCCAAACTCTAGGTGAACATTAGCCGTCTATTGGAGCTGTCAGCCGGAGATGTTCGATGAGACGCAGGCTTGTCCTTTCGCATTTGACTCTACGATTATCACCAATACCGTCGACTGTCCCCTCCGTACAGGCCCCCATTAAATCACCTTCTGACTCTACGATTTTCGATTTGTTGAGGATAACAAAATATGGTCAAGAAATTAAACCTTCAGAAGAATCGATGGTTATTAGAGCTGGATGAGACTTCCGATCTGTTGAAAAATACACCTCCGGCGATTGTTTAAATAGAGGTGAAACCCATACCACGGTAATGATGAAAACCTGCAAGTGGTCGTCGGCTCAGAGCAAGTCTCCGTCGGAGGGCATGGCTAGGCTTGACCATCTGGTCATTCGTTCCCGGCATTTGCGTAATTAGACTGGCCAAATCATGTCCAAACAGTGGCAGTATACACCAGACTGTTCCGCGAGGACGGTTGCCGGACACCCAGGGTGTCCGATTGGACATCGTAACCTTCTGTCCCGATGACGTCGCCGGTATGGTGTAGACTAGACATTCCTGAGCTTCTCATTCTTCTACTAGCTATTGGAGATCCTAGCCAATGGGATTTGTGCCCGAGATTGGACTTTTTTTAAACAATCGAGGAACGGTTGGTGCTCAACTAAGATTCCACGGATTACACATGAACGGCTAAATTAGGTCGTGTTCGTCAACAGTGCCGGAAAGGAACGTCCGTTCCTGATGCGGGTTGTATATATATAACTGCTTGAAAGTAAATTGAATGTTCTTAAACAAGTATGCGATGATGTAAATAGAAAATAACTAATGTTAATGATGTGTAATAGATAATACTGATGGATGATCGATTAATCAGGAGTGATGAAGCGATGATCCATAGCTTGTGAAAATGAATGCGAAGCAGATCGTTGCAATGGATAATCGATTGAAACGATGAGAGACTTGGTGATATTGAGAGAGTCAGGCAATGAGTATATGTGTATGTGAATTGTGAAGTGTAAAGACTAATGAAGGTTTAGATGTGTTTAAATAACTAAAACACCCAACGGCTATGTTGGTGGAGTGTTTAATTATGATAATAAATGATTATGAGAATATGGGAATATATGAGATATGGGAATATCAATAAAAATGTGAAGAGTTATAATAAATAAAAAGGGGTAAGTGCAATGTTTATCATAATGGTATATATGAGATATTTATTTTGGAGTTTATCTCTAGTATCCTCCCTCAGATCAAAACCGGTTAGGGCTTGATTTGAATATATGGGTCCAATGGAGTGTTTGGGTGAATTAATTGGGTTTGAATTTTGATTGTGTATATCAATCATTGCAATTTTTGGATGAGGTGTCTAAAGGCCGGACTACCTAAGGGTTTAGTGAAAAAATCACCAATGTTTTGTGCACTGGGGATGTGTTTTAGTGTAATATCTCCCGCTAAAACCTTGTCTCTCACCGTGTGAAAATCGATTTTTATATGTTTTGTACGTTGATGTGAGATAGGGTTTCGTGCAATCGCCTTTGTTGTTGTGCTGTCGGTGAATATACGTGGAGCTGGTGATTGTCTGATCTGGTAAACTTCTACTTCGTGTAACAACATTGGTAGCCAAATTTTTTCGCATGTAGTGTATGCTAATGCTCAGAATTCGGCCTCTGCCGATGACCTTGATATCGTTTGTTGCTTCTTTGATTTCCAGGATATTAAGGAAGTTCCCAAGAAGATGGCAAACCCTGACGTTGATCGCCTTGTGGTTGGACAACTTGCCCAATCAGAGTCTGAAAAGGCCGATATGTGGTTTATTAAAGACCCTATGAAATGCAATCCTACATCAGGTCAGGTGATCCTTTGATGTATTTTAAAACTATGTATGTTGCTTTCATATGCATGTCTGTTGGTGTAACCATGTGTTGACTGAGGTATGTAACATCATATGATATGTCTGGCCTTGTGCAAGTTAAGCAGACTAGTTTTCCAATTATGCTTCTGTATTTTTTTGGGTCCTGTAAAGGGACTCCATTTTTCTCTGTTTTGCTTGATTACATTGGAGTTTTGCTAAGAGAATTAATAGAAATCTCAATGCATTTATCTGCTTCATGCATGATTGGATATTGATTTGTGATTATTTGGCGTTTTATTTGGTTTGCATTGGGTAAGGTCATATTTTTTTAATAGATCTAAAGTGTATTTTCTTTGGTCAATGTATAGGCATTTTGGTATTTTGGTAAATCCAAGACCTAAAAAGTACTTGAGTTCTCTAAGGTTTTTTATTTTAAAAAATTCTTTAGGTTTTCTTTTAGTATGTTTATTTGATCCATGTTGTTTCCTGTTATTAGTAAATTATCAACATATGCTAGAACTATTGTGGTATCTTCTTTGTTTTGCTTGTATTTAATTTTGGATAAAACTTTTGATAATGTTTGGTACCATACTCTAGATGCATGTTTTAGCCCATATAATAATCTATCGGTTTACAAACTGAATTGGGTGGTGAGTTATTAGGTAATTCTAATCCTAGAGAAATTTTCATGTATATTGTTTCCTCTAAAGTTCCATGAAAAATACATTTTGGACATCCATTTGGTGCATGTGCCACTTTTGGGACACTGCTACTGCTAGGATGGCCCTCGATGTTGTCATTTTAAAAACAGGGGCAAAAGTTTTTATGAAATCTATACCTTCAATTTGGTTGTAGCATTTGGCTACTACTCTTGCCTTATGTTTTTCAATAGTTTCATCACTGTTGAATTTTGTTTTGTAGATCCACTTGCATCCAATGGATTTCTTTCCTTTGGGAATACTTGTAATGGTCTATGTTTTATTGTTTTCAAGAGCTTCAAGCTCTTGTTTCATGACATTGTTCCATTTAGTATGTTTGGATGCCTCTTTATAAGAGTTTGGGTCTATGTTGTTTTTTATTGCTGAAAGCAAAGCATAATGTCCGGGTGTGAAGTTTGGACATGATAGTAAATTTTCTATGAGGTATTTAGATAATGCTAATTATAGTGTGAAGTTTTTTAAATATGATGGTTTCTTTTTGTTTCTTTTTGATGTTCTATTTTTATTGTTTTTTTGAATGTTTGTATGTTGTCTCCTCTTCTTCCTCTGACTCGTACTGTCCAGTGGGTTCCAATGATGGATCTAATGTGTCTATCTCCTCTTCTTTCTCTGACTCATATTGTTCAGTGGATCCCAATGGTGGAGGAGTTAGTGTATATGTGTTTTCTCTTTCTGATGAATCTTCATTGAAGAAATCTACTTCATGTTGTTTTGGTTCTTCTTTGAAAGGAAGAATTTCCTCAAAAAAGGTGACATCTCTGTTTGTGAATATTTCTTGAGTTGATAGGTTTAGTATGTTATAACATTTTCTTTGGAATGAATATTCTTTTTATGAATCTATTCTTAAATTTTGTTTTTGTTTTGTTGTTTGTGGCATAACATAAGCAACCAAATACTTTGAGAATGGAAAGCTTTGGTTGTTCTTTGAATAGTCTATAATATGTGGTGTCATTGTCTAATAGAACAACCGGAGTTCTGTTTATTAGGAAGACATCTGTTAGGATGCATTCACTCCAAAATTGTAGGGGAATGTTGGATTGAATCATAAGTGATCTGGCCACTTGCAGTATGTGTTGATATTTTCTTTCAACTTTTCCATTTTGTTGAGGGGTGTAAGGACATGATAATTGGTGTGCTATGCCATTTGTTTTTAAAATATTTTGAAATTCTTTAGACAAGAATTTTGTTCTATTATCTGTCCTTATTGTGTGAATATTGGTTTGATGTTGATTTTTAACATTGATTAAAAACTGTTTGAATTTACTTAGTGTTTCAGATTTGTTGGTCATTAGAAAAACCCAAGTGGCTCTTGAGTAGTCATCCACTATAGTTAGAAAATAGTTATTCCCTTGATGTGTGGATGTATGAAATTTTTCCCAAATGTCTAAATGGATTAACTGAAAACATTTGGTAGTTTTATTTGAACTTAAACTGAAAGGTAGTCTTGTCTGTTTGGACAGAGGACATATATTACAAAATTTTGTGAAACTTTTTGGAATACAATTGTTTAGCAAGTTCAAAGTTTAAAATCTAAAAAGGGCAGGGTGCCCAAATCTTTGATGCCATATTTCTTCATCCTTTGTTCTAACTTTAGGATGTAGACTCCATTTTTCTTCTCACCACCACCAATCTGGTCCCTGCTGATCCTGTATGGAACAGAAAATAGGGTGGAAGATGAATTAGCATTTTAGGTCTTTTGTTAATTGACTTACAGATAGTAAATTAACGGAAAAGGATGGTATTTTTAAGGCATTATTTAGTGTAATGTCTTTTGATATTAATATGAAACCACATGAGGATACTCTAGTAGTTTGAGAGTTTGGAAGATGAATGTTTATTGAGTATAGTAGTGTTTTAACATTATGTAGAAGGGTGTTAGAGGAACACATGTGATCTGTTGCCCTTGTGTCAATAATCCATTGATCATTTTTTGATTGAGTGCATGGTATAGTGTATGAGTTGAGTGAATAATGAAAGCATGTATTATTTTTAGGATAGAATGTACCAGATGAGTTTCTAGATGCCATGTAAACTTGTGTTTGATTCCTTTTGGAGAATCCTTCCAGTATGGAGATGAGCTCTTCTCTGGTGATGAAATTATTTTCAGTGGCCTTATTGTCACCTGGATTTTGGCTATCATCTTCTGATTGTCTGTTTGCATTGTTGTTTTGGTGTTTCTCTTTGTATCCTTTGTTAGGCTTGCCATTGAAGTCTTTTTTCCATTATATTTTGTTGTGATGTCTTTCTTTTTGTTGAAGTCTATTCCATGAAATCCATGTCTTGATGGGAAACCATGTTCATAGAAACAGGTGTCTAGACTGTAATTATGTTTCTTACACCTTATGCAGTAAGACTTAGAGTCTTCGATCACTCCGACTCTGTGTTTTTGCCTAAGGTGCAAAATTTTTAGATTGTGTCACCATGTCACTGCTTTCCTCAGGGTAGACACATTCTCTTTGAGTTTCTTCCTGCAGGACCATTCTGAATGCATCATCTATTGAGGGTAGTGTCTTCTTTTTCAGTATCTACCCTTTGATTGACAGAAAGGTGCCATTCAAACTAACCAGTCTGTCCATATTTTCTTTTGCTATACAATTTGGATTGTCACAACATTCAAAAATATGATTATTGTCTAACTCATTCCATAGTCCTTGTAGTCTGGCATAGTAGTTGCTTACAGATTCACTACCTTGGGTGCATAGTGCAATCTGCCTTTTGAGTTGTGAGATCACTAATGAGTTGACGATCTACTGTATTTTTATTTTAAATTCTCCCAGAGAATAATGGCATCTTTTACGAATATTGCACTGCTTCTGATCTCTTTGGACCCGCTGTTAAGTATCTATGCTGTGACCAAGTCATTGCATCTGATCCATGAAATGGTATAGTTGTCTTTTCATTTGCTGGTTTCTTAATGGATCCATTTATGAATCCCAACTTATTTTTTGTTGAGAGAGTTCTTTGAATTTCAACTACCCATGTTTGATAGTTTGGACCAGTAAGTAGGGTTACAACCAAGCTTGTGCTTGGATTGTTACTACCTGGAATGTAGTATGGACTGCCATCTTTAATTGTGAACTCATCATACTTCTTTGTCATTGCAGGTAGGTCTGAGAGAAGACGTTTAAGGAGATTGAGAAGGCACACAAGTGGGGGATCTCAGGAGAATGAGAGAGTTGAAGAGGCAGGGAATGAATGTTGATCGAAGCCCTTGATTACTTTGGGGATGTTGAAGATCCTCTTTCTTCTTCTGATTCAGAGAGAAGAAGGTATTGTGCTTGGTGTTGCCAGGAGTATAGTGGATGAATTCTGGGCTGGTGATGTTTGTGACCCAGATTATTATGACAGTGATGATGACTACACTATATGGAGTAACCCTGAGGAGGGAGTGAATTTTGAGTGAGAGAAAGCCAATGGTATGTTTGCTGTGGAGATTCCTCTTCCTCCTAGAGAATTCTTCGACAATATCAGAAGAAATATGGTTGTTTCGAGTGATAGTGATTGACATTGTTGTGGTTGCCTTTCTCTTTTTGTGTTGAAATAGTTTGCTTCTTTTTGATGGAAAACTGTTTCTTTTGATGTTTTCTTCTTTTTGTAAAGAAAAATATTATGATCAGGATGATTCCTGCTCTGATACCATGATAGATGTATATTTGATATATAAAGATATATATATATATATACAGAATTTATCACAGACGGTACCTGTTTGCACGACCAAGTCGAACGGTACCTGCCCGCCAAGCCATCGATTTCAAATCCACTGTCCCTCAACCACCCTAGATGTCGTTCTAGATGAATTACGTGAAATTGGTTGTCGAAGCGCGAATCCACAGGTATAGTAAGCTGCTACCAGTACAGGTATGGTGCACTGCGGCTACAGTACAATCAGAAGAGCACGTGCGTACGGCTACCTCACGTCAACTCAGACACCCGATGAGCGGCCACCGTCCCATCGCCATACCCTCCACTACACAACAACTGTCTAGGCCATCCGTCCAGCTCAAATCGACGCCTAATTAACCAGTACGTCCTACTAATTCATACTTCAACCCATACCTAACGAAAAAAATCCCATCTGCACACGATCGTCGACGACAACTGCCAACACCTTGATGATTACAAAATTGGCTATTTAAATGCGATTGCTAGGAAACGATTTACATCATCAGTTCAACAACCGATCATCGAACTTCCGGCTACTCTGATATCCCCAAAATCTGCAAACAACCGAAGGTTTTTTCCCCAAATACTCAACATCAGTTCGTTCGGTTTTCTACACATTTCTTTTTCATTCGATCGTTTCCCATAGAAAACAACATGTCATTCATAGGATTCGTTGTGGACTTGCAAGATTTTTTAATTCATGTTGGATTTCTACCGAACAACTCGATTTCAAATTCTATCAGTAATTTAAGTAATTTCATGCGATGTCTGTAATTTCATGTCGTTTTTGCCTGGACTTCAAAATTACCGCATTTTTTATTAAAATCATCAGAAGTACTGGAAGACTATATGGACTGTAATAATTAAATTTAGTAATCAATTTTTTATGTGACCAATCTTTAGTTTCTTAGACAGTAATCGAATATTGCTTGATTCTTATGGAAAATCATTCTGCCGTGGGATTTATATCAAGGTTTGATGAAAAAATAACAACTAACCCAGTTATTGGTAATCCCAAAATGGCTAAAACGAAAAGAAGCGGAAGAAACACCGGAAG
Organism: Zostera marina; assembly: GCA_001185155.1. NCBI lineage: Eukaryota > Viridiplantae > Streptophyta > Magnoliopsida > Alismatales > Zosteraceae > Zostera > Zostera marina. The sequence continues at coordinate 186,996 of LFYR01000718.1, read as the reverse complement.
ACCAAGTAAGGCCGATCCTAGGTTCAAATCCACCAGGGAATTACTTTCCAGAAAGCCGAGAACTTGTAAGAAATGTAATCAGCCTGGGCATGACTCAAGGAATTGCGAAACAGATTACAATAAATAGTTTATGCTTAATGTACAAATACAACCACTTTTCAGCTTACTATGCATGATAGAGAGGTTGAATATAAAAACAAGAATCAAGTTTACATATTCATTGGGAAGCATATCAGTTTTTTTAGAATGTTTTATTTTTGCTTGTTACCTTTATTTACAATCTTGAAACCTAGAAGATTTTATATATCATTGTGAAGAAAAAGTTGAAAGTAACTTATATATTTTTAATTTATTTATAAAGCAAGAAACCTAGAAGAACATACAGATTCTGCTATTCTATAAATTAAATCACTTCAAAAATTATACTCTTCTGCAATTTAAGGAAATGGAACTGATTTACTACAGAATTCTCCCTTTGTATGCATTCTATTCGGTGCAGATTAATTATTCTCCCATAAATTTAATCATGCATGAATGTGTTCTTCTGATTACTAAATTCTTCTTTCTCTCTTCTCATTCTACAGACCTTGATGACACGTTGTATGATGGAGAAATTGGAATCCATAGATTCCGCAAGAAGAACATCGAAAGCAGTTTATTTGATCATCTTCAACTTCAATATCTATTGATTTCAACCTATTCTGTTCATTGTGTTCATTCTTTATTTATTAATCGATTCTGGGTTATAATTATGCAATTCTGTAGATTTTCTATCCACCAAATGTAAGGTGTCGCTGGAGAAAGCTTTCTCACTCTGGTCAGAATTCTTCTGCTCAAATGTTAGCTATGATTGGCGCCTTATACTTTGAGTTTCTTCTGCAGTAAAATAAATGAGAGAAATTGGGAATTTCAATGACAAATTTCAATGTAGATTAATTGGGTATAAATTTTACGTTATTTGCCCTAATGATGTGTTCTAATGAGCAAGCTAGTAGTATGTCGATACGATATTACATAAAGAAAAACAAAAACAATGCCTATAAAATATAGAATACTAACCAAGGACGTGATAATAACCATTGCCGTTTAATATTCGTACAATGCCTGAGGAAGTTCCTACAATGAATATATGTTTATTAGAAAGAACAGGTTGATGACTAATAAAAGTCATAGAACGAAAAAACAAATGCTGAATCTTGCATTCAACTCTTAGTACTAAATCTTGCATTTCAGTGGAAGTTAGGCAAATAATAAACATGTCTTTCATGATCGAAAAATTGGCAGAGACGGATACCATTATTGGAGGGGGGGAGGAAATGAATAAATAAAAGGGCGAGAAATCTGCAGAGACGGTTACCTGGAATCGGAAATATTGAATCCAAAGAGACGAAAATAAAATCGCATTCCAGGGGGAGAATGAGATGAGTGATGAACGATTTGGCCGGTATTAAAATCGCCTCAATGGGAACCGAAAACTGCGTGCGTCTCCTACTCAAACACGGCGCTAATCCTAACGCTACTAGTAACAACAGACTTGTCGATACGTTTCTTTTCTTTTTAAGACCAACCTGCACGATTCATTGATTCGTTCTTTCTTCGTATGCCGGTATTAAAATCGCATTCCAGGGGGAGAACGAGATGCGTGAGGAACGATATGAAGGCGTAGAAATCGGTGGTTGTGAATTCATTTTATTCAATTAATTTTTGAAGAACGTAGGTACAGTGACAGGGTATGGCATCAGCATGAAGGCCACGGAGGCCGTACGTCTTCACGTCTCGTCGGCCAAGCTTGGACTGACAATTCCTATGGACGGTTACCAGCGAACTACGGCACCAACGGCCGTATCTGGTACCGCAATTGGTACTCGACCAAACCGTTCTGGAAGTTTTTCCTATATATATATTTGATATATAAACAAACAAACAAATAAATATATATATATATATAACTGCTTGAAAATAAATTGAATGTTCTTAAACAAGTATGCGATGATGTAAATAGAAAATAACTAATGCTAATGATGTAATGATCAATTAATCAGGAGTGATGAAGCGATAATCCAGAGTTTGTGAAGATGACTGTGAAGCAGATCGTTGCAATGAATAATTGATTGAATTGAGATGCTTGCGGAAGCGATAAGAGACTTGGTGATATTGAGAGAGTCAAACAATGAGTATGTGTGTATGTGAATTGAGGAGTGTAAAGACGTAAAAAACTAATGAAGGTTTAGATGTGTTTAAATAACTAAAACACCCAACGACTATGTTGGTGGAGTGTTTGATTATGATAATAAATGATTATGGGAATATGAGAATATATGAGATATGAGAATATCAATAAAAGAATGTGAAGAGTTATAATAAATAAAAGGAAAATTGTTAAAACTACCAACCTAAGGTTGCTTAGGAGTTAAAACTACCCACCTATAATTTTTGTGACCATTTTACCTTTTTTTTTAATTTTCTTTGATATGTCATTGTCAATAACGGGCAAAAAAATGTACCCACCCATCGTCCTCCCTCCTCCATATTCTCCTTCATTTCTTCAGAGATAGCAGGTACGGAAGTATGGGTTGGTCATCAATCGTCGGAGGATTTAAGATAACTTTGTATCCCTTCCTTTATCCAACCCTATTTTTTACCTTCATCTTCTACCAAGTTCCATTTTTATTTACCGCCGACCTCCAATTTATCACCTCCGACCACTGATTTTCAACCGATTGACAATGCCTCCATATTCTTCTTCATCAATGCTACCATATGACGGGCAAGGAGAGAGTCCTTCTTCATCGCCGGTTCCTCCTCCTTCATTGCCGGTTCACGACGTCGATGATCGGTTCAATCCTATTGGACTCCCGACCTTCTGGGAGGACTTGGAAGAAGTTCGGGGAATGTCGGACGATGGAGTTCGTCCAGAAGAAGGTAAAATTTTTGTAATCTGTTTCAAATCGCGAGAAATAAATCTCGGACAGGTGCGATGAATCGCGAGAAATAAATCGCGCGAGTAGAAATAAATCTGGTTGTCACTGGATGGCTTCGACATCGACATGCCAATGGATCCCAACGTGGTGGTATGGAAGACACTGCTGTTTTGTTGCAAGGTTCATAAAAATGCGAAAATGGCTGAGAGAATTGCACGACGGATATTGGAATTAGACCCTCACGACTCCGCAGCTCACGTTCTTTTGTCGCAAGTTCACGCCGATTAGGATAGATGGGGTGACGTCCTGGACGTCCGGTCGGGGATGAAAAAAAAGAAGGTGAGAAAGGAGTCGGGGATGAGCTGGGTGGCATCTCCGGTCACTCCTCCGTCGGCACCAACGAATGGGTTGCTGACTCCGTCTCTAATTTTAGCAACCCACTTCTCGTTGCCGAACCCCAGCTCCGTTGCAGAACCCCTCGGTAGCGAAATTAGACATCTGCTCTGGTGTGTAACAGGAAATTAGACATTTGATCCGTTGTTGAACCCCAGCTCCGTTTTTGCAAATGCCTGTGGAGCCATTGTGGTTCAAAAAAGAGGAGCGATTCCAGCTCTTCCCACGAAAGAGGCGGTTCTCGAGCTTGTTCAGAAAGTTGCTTGAAAAATCCCTCTAGTTTAATTGTGTTGTCAATCCATACTTTGATTGTGCTGTCAATCCCGCTAGTTGCTTGAAAAATTATTCACCAATCCATACTTTAATTGTGCAGTCAATCCCGCTAGTTGCGACAACACATTCAGAAGGATGACACTGCACACAATTCACAACTGCAAAAGAATAGGGAAATTTTTTAAAAAAATCCTGAACGGAAGAATAAAACAATAATGTCCATATCTGCGAGACAGTCATTGGATCATTTAAACTTCCTTCAATTGGGTGAATTTCTTTCTAACTTCAACCACTGTTGTTGACTACAAATAACATATAATAAATTTTATAATCTATCTACGTAATTTATGATTTCATTCATCTGAATTTAAAAAATGAAGCAATTCTTTTTATTCAATTTCAGTTAATTCATATAATTGATTACATACTCTTATTCTTGTACATAATAAATACATGAAGTAGGTTTAGTTATAGAGTAAATTCAAAGCAAAAGTACTATAAATATTTTACCATAAATACAATGGCACCATGTTCGATTGTCCATGTTACTCTTAAATAGATTGGAATAGATCATAAATGTGGTTGTTGAATGATGACCATTCATTGCTTTGTCATGGTGAAAAACTGTAAATGTAATTTTTTTAAAAAAATTTATCTACTTGTAAATACTAAATAGGATCAAAATTACAAACAGTTGAATTGAACTTTGCAAAAAATGATTAAACTAGAAGAAATTTCAGAACTTATACTCGATAAAACAAGACTGAAGCCTTAATTTGCTCCTCTATTTATGTATTTATCTCAACAATTATTTTTGATCATTTATGTTAACTAATTTTTGTTACTTTGTTATGTTAGCTCATTTATGTTATCTAATTTTTGTTACCTCATTTTTGTTACCTCATTTATATTACTTAATCAATGATTTATTTGGTTGTCATTCAGGATTTGAAGATACCCTCGATCTTGTAGAGGACGACGTTAGAGTTTTTGATTATGCCAATCCTAGCCTCGAAGTGGGTCAATCTTTTCCAACTAGGGATGCCTTCAAGCATGCCGTGTATCACTACTGCCTACAGAATAGAATAATTACTCGAACGATAAGAAGTGATAGTCGACGGGTAACCATTTCATGTGTCGTAGACAATTGTCCATGGCGTGTGCATGGTTTTGTAAGAGGTGAGAGTTTTCAAATGGTAATCCACGAATACAATTCTACACATCACTGTTCAGGAGTGACTCCTCATAACAAATCGATGGGGACATCTAAATGGGTAGCTTCAGTTTGCGAGTCTTGGTTGAGGTATGCATATTCAGATATGTTTTTTATATATATTTTTTTATAGTTTTTAATGTCATGTTATTTTATCAAGTTGAATGCTTACACTCCTACACGAGAAATCCAACATCGCATACACGACGTATATGGAATTCCTATTTCGTATGGTAAGGCGATTCGTGGACGCAAGGTTGCGATGGACATCATTGATGGAACATCTAAGGAGATGTTTCAGATGTTCCCAAGATTTGCAGCTGAGATTTTGAAAACTAATCCGGACAGTATTGTTGATTTGGTCGTAGACACTGATTGCAGGTTCAAGAGGTTTTTTTTCAGTCTGAAGGGATGCATTGATGGTTTCTTGGAAGGGTGCAGACCATTTTTAGGTCTAGATGGAGCCCATATGTCAAGTAGGTATAAGGGGGTACTGCTGGCTGCTACTGCTGTTGATGCAGACAATAAAATATTTCCAGTAGCATTTGGGATGGTAGAGTGTGAATCCCTTTCGTCGTGGTCATGGTTTTGCAGACACCTTCATGAAGCAGTTGGTATCAGGCCTGGTCTGACATTCATATCTGATGGCTATCTAGGAATTCGTGGTGCCTTGGGCACTTATTTCCCTGAATGTGAGAGGAGGACGTGTACGTTCCACATGGCAAAAAATTTAATGAAAAGCAACAAAGGTAGTGGTCTAGAATATTTTTTCCACAAGTCAGCAGCCACTTTTTGCAGTCTTGAGAAGGCTGAACTACTTAACCAAGTGCGGAACATATCTGAGAATACATACAACTGGATAATTACGAAGACTGATCTTTGGGCTAGGTCGGATTTTCAGACTGACTCTAAGGTAGAATACAAGGTAAGCAACATCTACGAGTGCTTGAACAAAGTGTTACTGAAAATACGACAAACTCCACAGGTATTCAATGATTTTCTGATTTTTTTAATAATGATGACTGTTTAATAATGATGTTCATATGCAGTTGAAATATGCAACAGTAGATCGAAGAGTCAGATTCATAACATACACATATTGTGCGACAGAGCTAGGTTGCACATTAGTCGATCTCTGACCGAAGTGGGTCATCTTAAGGCAGTCCAAAGCAGTACTGGTTTTGGCTGCAAGGTGACCGGGGAGCGCATAACTAGACAGGTCGATACGTGTATGCAGACATGTAGTTGTGGAGAATGGTAGGTAACCGGTCTACCTTGCAGGCATGCAACTTGTGGGCTTGTCGCAACCTATGGTCATAACACATTATGGGAATATAATGTTTCTCACTACTACCGTGTGGAGTGTCTTCAGAGTACCTACATGTATGGTATCGAGGCGATTAGGGATAGAAGAATGTGGCCCCTTGTACCAGATATGATTGATGTCCTACCTCCAAGTTATGGTCGTCGAGCCGGACGGCCTAAGGTAAAAAGAATGAGAGCAGCTAGGGAGCCCCCACCACCACTTCGAAAGTAATCTATAGCTAGGTGTTCGCGTTGTGGCGTATCTGGTCACAACCGCACGTCATGCACCCAATTGTAAGTCTAAATATTTCTAATGTAAGATTATTTTTATGATTAAATTTTAAATTATATGATCGAAATTTAAATCACAGGCCTCAGCCGGGCTTGTTTATCAATGAACCAAACGAGAATACACGAAATCGAAAACGGAAGAAAATTCAGACTGGAAACGAAAAGGGAAAGGGGAACGAGAAGGTTTCAGATCCTGCTTCAGTAGATATAATGTTTCGTACACCACCAAGGAATACAACTGGGGCTGGTACCTCACGTGCATGGGAATCAACTGCACACAATTCTAGAACCACGATCGAGCATGCACATCTGCTTCCTAATGACCTGCTACGTGAATTTGACGATGCTGAGTGATTTATAATGATCTTCTAGAATGCTTATCTAGGGCAACAATGTTTGTTTACTTTTAGTTGAACTTCCTTGTTCTGTTTCATTTTACGGTTATGTTTGTTAAATTTTGAACTTGTTTGTTTACCGGCACTATTGTTTGTCAAATTCTAATTCAATTTTTTGTTAAATTTAATCCGACAATGTAGTGTAAATTTTTTGTTCAGTGTTGAACTTGCTTGTTTACATGCACTGTTGTTTGTCAAATTTATGCACAAGAGTTTCATTGATCTGAAATCTGCATCTGGAATATGATACTAATATAAATTTATTTTAGAAGTTTTCAACCCTCACCCACCTAATATTAAGCCATTCAATTCTGATGCAAGCTTTAGCTGTAGTATTGGAGAAAAGAATTGAAATATTGAAGCTATACCAGAGAAACACTGTTCCGATGATTTTGATGAACAATAACCCAAGAAAGATTTGATTAGGATTTGGAATCCACCAAACAATAATCAACATAAGATTGGAGTCCACGAATCAACAATGGTAAGATTAATAGGAGATGATTGTAGATGAGTAATCGAAAATAATACATCGAGAGAAATAATTCAATATAAACTACCTTTTTGATATTATTCAAAATCTTTTTGAACATTATTCAAAATTCTATGGTGTGGTAATCCCCAATCGAATAAAAAAAATGGATTTCCAAGATTGGTGGATTACCATTGTCTCGGTTGGTTAATCTTGCAGGGAAGTAGTAAGTTAATATATTACAAGGAACAAACACTACTATTTTTCTGTATATATGCACAAACATAAATGGTTCAAGCCATGACTGCTTTGAAAATTTTGTGGACGGATTCCTTCTGGAATTCCAACCATTTTCTTGAAACAACAGAGACTTTGACTATCGGTAGCCACCACTTTTCGTCATTCCTCTGAACAGTATTGGCCTTCTCAGACTCGTCTGAATCTTTCGATACATACCTGAACTCATTTTGGTCCTTGAAGTTTTCAAGGTAATCCTGCCATTAAATTCAAGAAATATCAGAATTAATCAAAATTCTTTCACTGTGATAAATTAAATACAACAGAAAGAAAAATAATCTTCTTTGCAGGAGGTCCTAGATATTCGATCTGATCGGAGAAACGCCCAGTGGCTGCACCAGGTTCACCACCAGCATCTTCTTTGCTACATGATGATACCTGGTCATCACCAGGTGTAGATTCCTCCCCGGAAATCATTTCCTATCCGGTGGGCACAAGGGCCTCCAGTTTCATCACGATTCGTTTGGAAATTGTTGGAGATATCCAATTCGCTCTTCGACGCATAGAATCAAACACATAACGTGCTTAAAACAAAACAACCCATCATAGAATTCCAATAGCAACAAAAAATAATGGCATTGTTTGGTTGAAGGGGGAATAAGAAAATAGAGAAAGGGTAGGGGGAACAAGAGTGCTAGAGCGCCGGAAAACAAGAACAACAGCACAACAGAAAACTAATAATCCAACTTACAGAAACTGGAAACGAAGAGAAATGATAGAACATTTAGGTTATCAAGGTTATGGAGGGGGTTTAAATGTTGGTGAGGTTTTGATGTTGATAAGGATTTGAGGTTATCGGAGATTATGGTGGGGGTTTAACGGTATGGAAGGTTGAAGAAGGCAGAAGAAGGGGGTGGAAGTGGGTTCTCCGGTAATTGACATCACAGATTCTCTGAGTAGACCATGACTTTTGACGGTGGACACCGCAGATAAGAGATGGGAGAAGTTGACGATGATCTTGATCGAAGATAGCCGGCCGACGATGAACACGTAGAGGAGTAGAGGAAGAAATCGAGTATGAGAGATGTGGAGAAGCTGGAATGTGGTTGGAGGAAGGATGAAATCGATAGATGGATTTGAGTTAGGTTTTTGAGAATTTTAGAATCGATAGATGGATTTAACGGGTAAACGGGCATGGGTACAACCCACACAATTTACTAATAAGGGGCAAATTAGGAAATTTTACACACTAACACACCCTAACCACCTAACACCTAGGCTTGGTGGGTAGTTTTGACCACCAAGCCATCTTAGGTGGCTAGTTTTAACACTTACCCTTAAAAATAAAATGAATTTGTATCAGACTGCACACCGTGTACATAAATTGTCATGACCGTGCTATTTCGAACTCTTGATCAGCTCCTGAGCTTCCCTCCTTGCTCATGAGCTGATCAAGAGTTCAAAGAATGAAGATCTTTATGGTTCATGACAGAGGAACCAAGCTCAGGAGGCATGAGTTTTTTTTTAAACTCTTGATTAGCTCATGAGCAAGGAGGGAAGCTCAGGAGCCATAAGGGTCTTGCTTTTTGGAACTCTTGATCAGATCCTGAACTTCTCTCCTTGCTCATGAGCTGATCAAAAGTTCAAAGAATGAAGACCTTCATGGTTCATGAGCAGGGAAGCCAAGCTCAGGATCCATGAGGGTTTTTAAAATTTTTTTGAACTTGATGGTGTGTGGGCTCGCGTTAGGGGGCTCACACACAACTCTCTAGTGTAGACTTCACTAATAATCGATCTCCTTACCTGTTGCACTTGAGGAGGTATTTATAACCTAAATCATTGGGCTTAGCAGGCCTGTTCGGTCCGGGGTCCGTTTGGACGGGCCCTGGTACCAACAGTACTCCCCCTCCCGGGCCGGGAGGTAACGGGCCGCCCACCGAACTTCCTTTATGGCGTCTCGTGTTTTGCGCCATCCCCCTTCACGTGCTTTCTCTATAAAGATTCCTCCTCCTCTTCCTCCAGAAACGGAAAAAAAATCGATGGTCGTCCAAGACCTTCTGGAGGAGTTCAGTCGCGAGGTGAAACTTCAGCACTCTGCCTGGACTGAGTGCCTTCTTTTGCCTGCTGGCGCCTTCCACTCCGTTGCCGTGTCGGAGAGCCAGCGGCTTAATTCTGTCCCGAATGACATTCACCGTCGGATTGCTCAGCTTCGCCAAGCCGACACTCCTTCCTCTTCTGGTGTGCCTACTGCTGCTGCTGGTGCTGTGACCTCGAGCTTCTGCTGCTCTTTGCACGGTGCGGCTACTGTTGCTCCGAGTGTCGGAAGTGCTCGTCGTCGGTGCTCCCGCGGTCGTCGTAGTTCACGTGGGTCCTCGTCCCTTCCTGCTACTGACTTGCGGCACTTCTTGTCAGGGTCGCCTAAGACGGGCCATTAGGCCTCCGTATGCGCCGGGTGCTGGGGTTGCTTTCGCCCGGTCACTATCGGTCATGGGTCTGTTGACCCTCGCAGGTGCGCCGTCCAGGGTTACCTCCTCTCTCCCCCTCAGGCGTTGTCTAAAGGGAGGTCGTGTGGTTTCCCCGACTTGCTCCGGCGTATTTTTTCTTTAGTGCACATTTAGCTTTTTTTCTATGCTTCGTAGCTTAGGGCATCTTTCTTGTGGCTTTTGCTGCAACTTAATAGCGCCTCCGGGCTTGTAATAGAACTTGGCACTTAATACTATTTTGTGGTACTTGTGGTCCTTTAAAAATCTTGAATGTTATTTTCTTTCGTGCTTCAGCTCGTGCCGTTGCTTTACCCTCATCGCCTTCCGCTAACCTGGCTCGCGTCCTTCTCGAGCTTCGCTCGTCGGCCGACCCTTTTCCGCGAGCCCCCGGTGCCCTTTGGCCCTTGGGTGGTGCGAATGCGGCTCCACAACCCTCCTCCGGCCGACCCCCCCGGCTTGGTGTCGGCCCTGTCGGGGTGTCGCCCTGGGGGGACCTCCCCCGTGCTCACCCCTTTTTATCGTTGCCCGGTTCCGCTGCATCCTTGTCGGACGACTCTGTCGCCCCTTTGAGCCCCGTTGCCCCGTACCTCGAGTGGCCCAGATGTCCATCGGATATGACCCCGGGTCTCCGTCGCTCCTGTCGTGTTTTATCGTATGCTCTTTCTTCGGACGTGTTGGGCTCTCGTTCCGGTCGTGCCTTATTGGGTCGTCCTTCTGGGCCCTTAGCCTCTGTGGATGTCAGGTACTCACGACTCTTCGTCTTCTGTGCCCTCCTTACTATAAGTGTTATTTTTCCCCTTTCTCTCGTCACTTCCCTCATTTGCTCTTCACTCTCTGCTTCACGCTAACCCCTCGAAGAAACACCCTACTCTTCCCGCAGGTCTGCCATGGCTAATCCGGTCGACTCTCCCAATGCCATCGTCGACGAGCTCCTTCATGACGCCTTTAATCCGCTTCCGGATGCAAAGAACCCAGTCTCAAGGGCTTCAGCATCTGCTTGTCTGGTAGCCCTGAAAGAGATGTACCAGTACAAGTGCCATGCCGACTTCCGACGGCATGGGGAGACTGTCGCCTTGCATCCGCCTCCTGGGCACGTTGCCTTCTACATTCCCTACGTGGGTACTGGCCTCACTCTGCCTCTTTCGCCGCTGTTTCAGACGATTCTCAACCACTGCCAGGTCTCGCTCTCGTAGTTTCCCCCGAGGGCCGTTGAGCGTATATTGAACTTTGAGCTCCTCTGCCAAAAGTGCGGCATTGAGCCCACCGTGTCCCTGTTCTTCAACTGGTTCCACGTTTACCCTATGAACATCGACCGGAACCGCGTCCTCATTGCCTCCCGTCGTGCTCTTTTTGTGACCCTGCCCGACCGGGCCCATTCATGGCGCGATCAGTTCTTCTTTGTGGACATCTCCTACCTCGGGAATCTCGTTACCCCCCCTCTCTCGGTGCCCGCCGCTGGATACCTTGAAGAACCTTACCGGCGTTTCCCCCCTTAAGCGTTTGACCTCTGCCGAGCGGGAGGCGCACGACTTGCTTCTCCGGATTCATAACCGCGGACCTTTGAGGCCCAACGACCTTGGGAAAGATTGGTCTGTGTCGGAGCACCTGAGGCCTGCCGACGCCTGTAACCATGACAGTGGGGGTGCTTCTTCTCTCCGAACCAAGAAACGCATGCAAGTCGTCATCCCCTATCATTCATTTGGAGATGGAAATTCGGAAAGATACAACACTGTCTACTTTTCTAAACTTCCTGTGCCCCGCTATGCCCGCGCTTTCGGGCCTTATCGCCTGTATTTTTCGAGGTTATCCGCATGCTAGGTTCTTTCAATGGTCTGCCCGTCTTCGTAGCCCAGGCGGAAGATGTCGGACAGGACCTCGTCCATGATTACGTACGGCCCTTCCCATCTTGGCGATAGCTTCCTCTTGGTTTGGTCCACGCTCGTCACTTTGGCGTTCCTTAGGACTAGGTCGCCCGGTGCTAGGTTCTTTTCTGCCACTCTTTCGTTGTGGTATCTGGCCACTCTTCGTTTATACGCGAGGTCCCGGACGGCGGCCTCCTCCCTTCGCTCCTCTACGTCCTCGCTTGTTAGGACCATCGCCTTGTCATTTGCGCCTGGCTAGAACTGCTCTATCCTGGTCATTGGCCATATCAGCTCTGCGGGATCCACTGCCTCTAATCCGAAGGCGAAGGCGAGAGCGAAGGGCGTCTGCCCTATTGGCGTCCGGATTGTTGTTCAGTAGGCCCACATGGTCTCTGGGATCTTGTCCGCCCACGTCCCCGGGTACGTATTCGCCCACCTTCCTCTTCATGATGGACACGATGGTACGGTTAGTCACCTCTACTTGTCCATTTGCCTGCAGGTGGTAGACCGGAACGAAGCTCAGCTTAATTCCGCTGTCCTCGCAGAACTCCTGCAACTTTCTCCCCGTGAACTGCGTCTCGTTGTCCATTATTATCTGGATTGAGACCCCGAAACGGCAGACGATGCTTCTAAAAACGAAATTTACCACATTCTGCTACGTGATCGCGCTTGTGGCCTCCGCCTCTGCCCATTTAGTGAAGTAGTCCACTGCCACGAAAAGGAATTTTCTTCCCCGTGAGGCCGGGGGGAAGGGTCCCACAATGTCAATGCCCCATTGTGCGGAACGTTGGCAAGTGTACCAGTTGCCTTTTTAGCTCCTCGAACGCCGCCTCGCAGTCGACGGACCAAAACACTTTCGGGCCGGGTGACTTTAGCAGCTGAAAAAACGACCGCAGCCTGTCAGCCGCTCTTGGTAGGAATCGGCTGAGGACTGCCACCCTACCGTTCAACTTTTGGACCTCTTTTATGGTCCTTGGCGGGGTCATTCCCATGACGGCCTCCACCTTTTCCTCTTTGGGCTTGATACCCTCCGGGGTGATTTTGAACCCCAAGAAATATCCCTCGTTTACTCCGAACACACATTTCCTTGCTTTTAGCTTCAGGTCTGCCCTCCTGATGTTGCGGAATGTTTCTTCCAGGTCGGCTAGATGCGTTTCTGCCTTCTTCGACCGGACCAGGATGTCGTCGACGTACACCTCTACGTTCCTGCCGATCTGTTCCTCGAAGACTTTATCCATTAGTCTTTGGAAGGTGGTTCCTGCGTTCCTTAGGCCGAAAGGCATGACTTTAAACCAGAATGTGTCCAGGTCGGTGATGAATGAGGTCTTCTCCTTGTCCGCCCGGGCCATGAGGACTTGGTTGTGCCCCGAATGCGCGTCCATGGAGCTCAGCATTTCGCAGCCCGAGCTCTGATCCACTAGCCTGTCGACCGACGATAGCGGGTAGCTATCTTTGGGACACGCCTTGTTAAGGTTCGTGAAGTCGACGCACATGCGCCATCCTCCGTCCGCCTTTCTGACCATCACGACATTGGACAACCACTCTGGGTATCGCACCGGCTGGATGAAGCCCGCGTCCAGGGGTTTCGTGACCTCGGCTTCGGTCGCATCCCTTTTCTCCGCCCTCAGTGGTCGCAGCTTTTGTCGGACCGGTCGTGCCTCCACTGCAACCGCGAGCTTGTGCTCCGCGGTCACCCGGCCTACTCCCTCCAGTTCTCCTAGCTCGGCTGCGAATAGATCTTCGTGCTTTCTGAGGAGGGTCTCCAGGCCCCTCTCCAACTCCTTCGGGAGGCCTTTTCCCATACACATCACTCCGGGCGAAGGGTAAGATCACCGTGGTTGACGCCAGCTCCGGTTTCGGGGGCTCCTCACGTAGCGCGTGTGGGAGCCCGTCGTCCGAAGTCATCACCTCCCCTATTGAGTTGAAGTAGCACTCGCGAGCTTTTTTTCTGGGACCCCCTCACCGTGCATACGCCCGCCTTGGTTGGGAATTTTAGGCATTGGTGGAGGGACGATATTGCTGCCTGGTAGGCCTGTAAATGAATATCCGAAATTCGAATTCGAATTCGAATTCGGTTTCGAATTCGTTTAACACTAAACGAACCGAATTCGGATATCAGGGTATCTGGTTCGTTTAAAATTCGGTTCGTTTAAATTAAATATTTATATTATTATAAAATATAAATTTATATATATAACCTTTAAATGTTATAATTTATAAATTTATATATAACTTGTTAATATTATTTATGAGGGTCTATTAATAAAATTTAAAAAATAATTTTTAAGTTTTATTTTTTAATTACAGTATATATTTGTTTTTATTTTTGAATTTTATAAAAAAATTTTTTATAATTTTTTTTATAATTTTTTTTTATAATTTTTTTTTATATAAATATTATTCGAATCTGAATATTCGGATTCGAATTCGTTTAAAATAACCGATAGTAAACGAACCGAATTCGGATATCCGGATATAAAACGAATTCGAATTCGGATATGATGGTATTCGGTTCGAATTCGGTTCGTCTACAGGCCTACTGCCTGGAATGCGTGCAACGTTGTTCTTCCTAGGATGGCGTTGTAGCCCGAGGTGAAATTTACCACCGTGAAGCTAACCTCCACCGTTTTTTCCGGGGCGTGGCGTCCTAGTGTCACCGGGATTGTTATCACACCGGCCACCGGTACTTCTGACTGTCCGAATCCCCTAATTGGCGCTTTGCTTGGGAGTAGGTCCGTGCGAGCGAGGCCTAGGTCGATGAAGGCATTCCAGTACAGGATGTCTACCGATGCCCCTGTATCCACCAGGACCCTGTGTAATCGCACTTTTGTCTTGTCCCCCTTTAGGAAGACGGGGGTTACTACCAGGAGGTCATCGTGGGGGGTCGTGACGTCCTTCATGTCCGCCTCCGTGAACGTGATCTCCACCTCCAGGCGCGGGCGCTTCCCTTCGGTTTTTCGGTCGACGTCTGTGGCGTACCGACGCCCCTCCCATGGGTCCGCGTCGCGGGACGCGCCTCCTCCCGCTATTGTCAGGATATCCCCTACTGGTTCCTCGACCGGCTCCTGTTTGGCCACTCGATGCCCTGTCGGGATGACCGTCGCCGGGGGGGCCTCGGGCGCGACGCTGAGTTTGCCTAATACCTTGGCCAGGTTCAGGCACTCGTCGGTTGTATGACCCTTGTCCCGGTGGTACTCGCAGAACCTGCTCTCGTCCATGTATCCTGCTGAGTCCATCCTCATGGGTCTTGTTGGAGGGAGGTTCCCCACCCCCCCTAGGGTGAGGAAAACCTGTCGCTGGTTAGCGGCCGGAGTCAGTCCTGCATCTCGACGGCCCTCACCGATGGCCGTTGGGGCCTTGCATGCCGATGCCACCGGTGCCGTTGGGGCTTTCGGTTATTGCTACCGGTGCCCTCTGTCTCCGGCTGGGGGTCCCTTGGGCTTTTGTTGGCGCTTGTTGAACTCCTGTGATCTCGCTCCCAGGTACTCCTCTACATTGGCTTCCCCGTGGGACCTCTCCATGGCCTCTGCGAATGTCTTCAGTGGTTTCCGGACGAGGTTCCCCGCAAAGAAGGTAGGCCTAAGGTTGTTAGTGAGGGCGTACAAGATCACGTTTTCCGTTAGCCCCTCGATTTTCTGCACCTCACTCGCGAAACGGTCCATGTACGCCCGCGTACTTTCAAAATCCCCCTGTATCGTGGCGCTGAGGCACGCTTGGTTCTTGGGCCTCCTTCGCTTATGGGTGAAAGCCACTAGGAACGTTTTCTCTAGGTCCTCGAAGGTGTGGACCGACCCCACGGGGAGAGTTCTGTACCACGCTATCGCGTCTCCCGTGAGTGCCCTCCGGAACATCCGGCACCAGATATCCTTCCAGCCCGTTTTGTCCTCCATATTGGTTTTGAACGAGTGCAAGTGGTCGTCCGGGTCGGTGTCCCTCTTGTACGCGGGGATCTTCGGCGTCCTTCAGCCTGTGGGATATTCGCCCTCCAACAGGTGCTGCGCCAAGGCTTCCCCACCCCTGGCCCCGGTTACTGGTACGACCACTTCGCTTCCGGGTTCTCCGATTTCTGCCCCGCCTCCCGCTCCGTCAGACTTCAGAGCTGCTCCTGCAGCCGCAGCTGGCTATCCTGCAGCGCGGAGACCATCGCTGAGAGCCTCGCATTTTCGGAGTGCTTCCTCCTGCGGCGTTCCCTTCTTTGGGTAGGGGTCGGGGACTTACTCTGCCTTCTCCGCCGATGTTTCTCTTTCCCTTTTCGGGCGGTTGCCCCTCAACCCCGGCCCTCCTTTCGCGCCAGGCCGCTTCGTCTGCTTCGGCCTTCGCCAGGCCGCCTCCTGGGCCTCGAGTGCCCAGATCACGGTATGCTTTCTGTGCGAGCGATACGGCTCGGTTCTGTTTGACTCCTCTGACTCTCTCGGGTATTCCTCCCTGGGGGTGACTGGGGATGCCTCATCTTCGCGTGGCCCCTTCCCCCCTCGGTGTCCCAAGCTCTCTCCCACGTGATACTCACTCCTTCCGACCATCCTCTCCTCTTCTCCGGTTGTGTGTTCGTTTCACGTCAGGTTCATCACTGATGGTGTGTGGGCTCGCGCTAGGGGGCTCACACTGTCACACACACAACTCTAGTGTAGACTTCACTAATGATCGATCTCCCTCCCTGTTGCACTTGGGGAGGTATTTATAACCTAAATCATTAGGCCTACTGGGCCTAGCAGGCCTGTTCGGTCCGAAGTCCGTTTGGACGAGCCCTGGTACCAACAAAATTCTTGATCAGATCATAAGCAATGATAGAGGCTCAGGAGCCATGAAGTTCTTGATATTTTGAACTCTTGGCCAGGGAAGCAAACCTCAGGAAATAAGAAAAAATTAAAGAAAGTAATATTCAGCAATTAAAAAACACTTGAAGAAGGAATTATTCATACCTTGGCTCGGCTGTAATAGTGCTCAACGTTTAATATCTGAAGAAAAATATTAGAAATTAAAATTACAAACTGATTGAATTAGAAAGGGTGGTCAATGTTCGTCGGAATGGTGAAAGGAGGATGTCCGTCGTTAGAGGGAAGTCGGGGTTGATCATCTTAATTTATTGTATTACACAATAAGTATTGGTCGTGTCTCGTGTGAATGGTGTAATCGATTGTGATTAAGATGAACATACCCTTCGGGATTCAGTGGATTCGTCTATAAAAAAAGTGAAGGAAATGGAACAAAATTTATAAGTTTGAACCACTCTAACAAATTTTGAATTTGTTTAGGGATTAAACACTACTTATATCAAACCCGACCAATCACCCGCTGGCATCCAATCGACCAGGTTTCGAAATTAGCAAAGACACTTGGTCGGACAGCTGCCGCACCCAAATGAAGCTGAAGCAGCTATAAAATACCCTGTTCGATCACTTAGGAGGACAGAATATCAGAACCATTGTTCCACATCTCTCGTTCCCATTCCACTGATCAATCACATATTTCACTTGTACTCTTATACTTACATGAATACTAGCAGAATTCATCATTCTACATTCATCTATGTCAAAGACTGCCAAAAAAAAATCAAGGACCAAACTGTTTCAACCGGTTGAACTTTAACAGATTTATAGAACAAACTTGGTTCCTGCAAATTCTGTTTGGTTCTTGTAGGCTGTAGCAATGTTCTTAAAATAATATAATGATTTTAAATAAGATAATAAATAATACCATTTAGAATTAAATTATTAGATGAAAACAAAATTGAAAATTCACCTCAAACTGGGTAAACAACTAAACACTTTGGATCTGGGAAACATTAATACTCATTACCTACAAACTGCAAAAAAAACTAATAATAATAAATTATACTGGGTTGTTCATTTCACCATAGCTTGAAGCTTTGAATTGAATCCTGGGATCGTCCAAGTTATAAAAGAAACTCAGATATTTCAAAAACACGGGCAGTCGTATCTTTGGAAACCGAAACAATGTGGTTCTTGTCACAGGAAATTGCGAGATCTTGGATGTCGTCTTGGTGCCCATCAAAAGTTCTTGCACAAACTCCAGAAAGACAGTCCCAGATTCTCACCTTTCCATCAAGACAACCACTGGCAATGTATTTAGACTTTCCGAGCCACAACAGGCAAACCACACCTTCCTGCTTATTCGCAACAAAAGAACTATGTTAAAATCCAAGTCTTGGCACTTGGGAGGACTATGAAGTAAGAACTGACCTCATGAGTACCAGTCCAGTGAGGCGAAGAATTGTGTTGTAGATCCCAAATATTGAGTTTACCATCCATGCTTCCGGTCGCGATCCAATTGTAGCTGTAAAGGCAGGAAAAAGATCTCCAGGTTACTTAGATGGACTCAAATTCAACTAAGATGGGGTGAAAGACATACCTTTCTGACATTCCAATGCATTCGATGGACTTTGTATGATCAGCCATAGAACTTACAACCTACACAAAAAGCCTGTGTTTCACGACCTATGAAGAGTTATTGCAGTTTTAACTTTTAATGAAGTTTAAAGATTTCATTTACCTTTCCTGTCAAAATATTAACCATGTAAAGAGACCCATCACTCGAGCCAGTAATGACAATGCTGGAGTCTGGTGTTATCAACAGGCATGTCACTTCACCACTATGATATTGATATCCTGATAGTGCAGTGGCGTCAAAAATCATACTTTCAATTTTTCAATCAATCAGAATGTTTGAAGCATATGAAACTACTAATTTATTATAATAAGTTTGTCACGGTTCGGTGTTACCAAATTGGCAATTAGATTTCAATAGTAATAGAGATGCATCTTAATAACACTACTAAAATACATCTATTTTATCCATGAGATGAAGACAGACGTTAAGGTATAAATAAGAGCAAATTTGGACAGACTCTGAGAATGGGTTCTGGTTTAAATTTTCAGCTTCAAGATAACAGATCATCGGGTTCGAAACTTTAAATTATGGCCTTAACCAATTCAGACAAATACTTGAAAATCTATTCATGGCATGCAAAATTCTGGTGACAAAAAAGAATCTACCTAGCATATCACAAAGTAAATTCAAAATAGATAAACGGTGTACCAGTATTTAAACCCTCAAGCTCATATACCACAAAATGAGAGTTTAGCCAATTGAACAAATGATTGTGAACTAATTAATAATATAGTAGAACCTTAACAGATACTTAAAGAAATAGTTTTGTACATAGAATTAATTAGTGTATATTTTAGAACTGTATAATATAAAGCATGTATATTGAAAAAAAAATAGATACATTACCTTTAACAACATGAATAGTCTCTCTACTTTTGGTGTTCCAAATTCTTAAAGTTTTATCAGAAGATCCGGTGCAAATAGTTTTACCTTGAATTTATAACACGAGGATTGAGAAAAAAATATGTTGAGAAATTTATCAAGATAATTATGGTTTATGAAAATAATTGCTAAAATAGTCCAATGTCTCTTCGTAATGAATACCATCAGGAGTAAAGTCACCACAGGTGACAGTATTTGCATGTCCAATAAGCAAATACGGATTTCTGTCAGGCTTGTCAACATTCCAGATCCATCCAATAGAATTTTCGGAACCAGCAAGTAGCACATGACCTTTATGGTACCATCTAAGCCACTGAAATTTAGGAGTTTAAAATTATCAAGGTTGAACAAATTAACAAACACACAGAAGTGATTGAACAACAAGTAAATTAATACAATTACCTCAATCGAATCTGGACCTTTAAAGGTACATTTTAAACTAATTAACGTAGTGTCCCATACATAAATGGTTCCATCAAAGCTCCCAGATGCAAGAAGCCTTCCATCATGACTAAATGCTACTGCAGAAACAGAGTCATTGTGGGGCTCGTGGCCTGTGTGAATGAAAACAAAGTTCGAAACAAGTTAGATATGTACTGTATTCATATTGAAAATTTGAAATAACACAGAAAGTGTTGAAGCTTGAAGTTTTCCCATCTATAAAGTTTGAAGTATTGGATTTCAATTTTTTTAAACAACGAGACAATAGCTAAAGTTGATGCCTGATAGTAGAAAAACTTTAAAATACAAGATGTTTCAAACCTTGAAGAAGAAAATACCAATCTCCATGGCCAATCCGCCACATGAAACCTTTGTCATCTCCACCCCCTGTGGCTACTAGTGTTGCATCAGTTGGACTGCAAGCAACTGCATAAACTTCACCTGCACAAAATAACTCCTGAATTCAAATATAAACATTAAGCACAATACCTTGCCCTATTTTGCTTTGCCAAAACGACCTCCACCCTAGGACGAACAAGTACGACTTACATTCTATTTTTTATTTGTGTTATTAGTATAACTAATCAGTAGAATATTGTAACTAATCACATAAAAGTTAGTTAGTCAGTTAAACATTATTAGGCTCTCTGTAATAGTATTGAAAAGGAAGAGATAAGTAATAAAGTTATCAGTTCTCTCACAATCATTTCTACTCGGTAAATCTCACGTTCAATACTCGAATAATTTGATATGAAAGAAAACATATATAATACATAATCCCTAGGCTTGTAAAAGTTATACCGAAATCCGTATTCGTATCCGCTTTCGAATATGTCTATACGAATTCGGATTTCCAGATTCGGATACTGTCATACTGGTATACTGCAATATCCGTCGTTAAAATTCGAATTCGGTTGATATCCAAATTACCGAATAAATACATAATAATTGACTTTTGGATTTTAGGATGATTAATTGACTATTTATTAAGGTTGATTTTATACTTTATAATTTTATTTTAGGATTTCTTAAGGTTTTCTATAAAAAGTTATCCGAATTCGGATTCAAATTTTTCTATCCGGATATTATACGGACGGATTCGGATACCAAGGTATACGAGTTGAATCCGTCCTACAGGCCTAATAATCCCAAAGATCAGATATTGTAACAGATGAAAACGTTATCTTAATTAATTGCATAAAAAATCCTGCTTCGGAAAAAAAAGGAACGCACCTGTATGTCCAGTGAACACGTGTACCGAGTCATCTGGTTCTTCTTCTACAGAAGGGAAAAATAAACTCATGTTATGAGGTTACAAAGTGAATCAATGTAAAATCGGCTGGGATACAATTAAAACAGGTAAAAACCTTCCATCTCAAAATCATCATCATCGCCATCACCATTATCGTTAGCATCAGCTTCCGGAAGTTCTGCAATTTTCAGCAAAAAAAAACTCATTCAAAAAAACTTCTGAATTGAAAATTGAAACACAAGATGATTAATCGATGAGTCCGACCCTCTTCGTCGAAATGGATCTCTTGGATGACGTCATCTTCTTCGAGAAATACGTCTCCATCTTCTTGGTTGCGGCCTTGATCTCCGCTCCCTCCTTTTCCCTGGCTCATCGAATCGAATTTCCTATGACGACAAGGATGTATGACGCCAAGCTGAGGTTCTAGAAGGGTTGTTATTTTTTTTTGATGAAAATGATCAGGTTATAATTGTCCCAAAATCTGTAAAGCCTGTTATTATTTTTAGGAGATAAATTGAAACAAGCACTTGGTATATGATATCTGTCATCCACCATCTTGACATGTATTTCTTTTCGAATTCCCAATTCTTCTAGATCGAGCCGTGCCGCTAAATTATCTTTCGATTTATTGTCTATGTCCAAAAGTGTATTCAAAATATTATCGCACACATTTTTTTCTAGAGTAGGTTGCTGAGCTCTTCCTCCTGATTAATCTCGAGAAAAAGTCTCTAGGATTTTCTTGATTGTTTCTAAAGACTTGAGATTTGCCCAGAGGCGTATCCAGGATTCCCCGGCAAGAGGGCAAGATTCGCCGAAGGCGGGGAAAAAATTTTGTACTAATTTAAAAACCTATAAATTTTTTGGAATGACCTATTCATAAAATAGATTATAAAAACTTATAAAAATTCAATACACTCATTCCATAATTAATATTCAATACATTAATTAATATTCAAATTGATTTAGGAATATTCAATACATTAACCCTAAACCATTAAGAAAGATTCATCTATATATGATCTGTCTATCTATATTTTTTTGATTTACATAATACTTATATTTTAACTGTGTTTGAAATGATAATAGGATTTTAAGAAATACTAGAATAGCTGGTACGATTCCATCCAGGATCCAGCATTGGAGAATTTGAAAATTTGGCATATCTGTAAGTTTTATTTGTTTATACTCTCCATTTGTTTAACAACACATTTCATCAATATAAAATCATTAAATACACGTCCTTGGAATATTTTTAGGTATTTGAGTTTCAACAATCTATCAGGAAAAATACCGCCGTCAATTTTCATCATTCCCAAACTTGAATACATGTGAGAAGATGAAAAGAAAATATATTAATGTGCTTTTCTTTTTCAAAAACAGAACATTAACATGTGAGTTCTAACTTCATATGCAGACCGGAGAACCTAACTTCATATGAGGACTAATCAACTAGCTAAATCAAACATCAATAAAATCCATCAGACCATCACCATCCTATCATATTCATCAGACCCAAATAATATCTAGAAACAACAAACAAGATCAACAATTCAACAAATAAATACCAGAGAAATGAGAGAATCCAGCAAGTAGCAACGGAGGGAGAACTGGAGAAGAGATTTCCAGCAAGGCAGCAACAACAGTGAAAAATCTAAGAAGAGATTCCCGGAGGTCGGAGAAGAATAGGGGTTTGGGTGAGAACGGGGGAGAAGAGGAGAAGATTTGTGAAACCTAGGGGGAGAGAGTATATAAAAATATTGTGAAATTTATATATTGACCATTAAAAAATATTAATATATTATGAGAATTGTATTTAACCTCCTATAAAAAATTATTACATATAGGTCCTCGATTTTTCCAACTTTTGGGGGGGCAATTTCCCTCCCCTGCCCCCTGGATACGCCCCTGGATTTGCCTTTGAGAAGATCAACACATCATCTGCTGAGAGATATGAGATGGAAACCGCTCCATTCAAGATATAAGTATCCATCCTCTTATCTTTGATCTCTTTCTCTATTAGTCTGTTAAGATTATCCATTACCAGGTCGAATAAGATAGGAAACAATGGGTCCCCCCTGCCTGATTCCTATAAAATTAGTGGGGGGGGGGGTTATGGGGGATCCCTCAACCAGTACCGAGAAGGAGGCTGTGGATATACAGTTATGAACCAAATTGCACGACAAAGGGCTGAATCCTATTGTGTCAAGGGTGTGTGTGATTGCTTACCATTTCACTGTATCGAAAGCTTTTTTGAAGTCGATACTTAAACAACATCTTTTGGGGGTTCTAATTCTCCCGAAGCCATATACCATCTCGTCTGCAAGCAACTACGTAAAGTACTTCACCTGCACAAAATAACTCCTGAATTCAAATATAAACATTAAGCACAATACCTTGCCCTATTTGGTTATTTTAGGATTTCCTGAGGTTTTCTATAAAAAGTTATCCGAATTCGGATTCAAATTTTTCTATCCAAATATTATACAGACGGATTCGGATACCAAGGTATCCGTCCTACATACCTAATAATCCCAAAGATCAGATATTGTAACAGATGAAAACGTTATCTTAATCAATTGCAATAAAAAATCCGTCTTCGGAAAAAAAAACGTACCTATATGTCCAGTGAACATGTATACTGAAGTCATCTGGTTCTTCGTCTACAGAAGGGAAAAATAAACTTATTGAAAAACCGTCAACGGAAACTAAATAAATCCGTCGTTCTGTCAAAACCTTGTCATAGCGGACTAAAAATGGTGGAAATCCGCCATCAAAAAAACTGAATTTGTAATGGTGAAAATCCGTCACTATAAGTCTGTTATACAATGTCTTTTTTTTTAAAGTATCTTTTAGGCCGAGATGGTCTCTGACAAAAACCGATTTGTCCGCAATCCGTCCCGTTCTTACTCATTATATAGATCAACATAATCAGTTATTCATTAACTGATAATTAGTCATCAATCACTTTAAGTGGGTACATATATAAATCAATTTGATCCAACAACTAGAGGGTTTCCTCAATGACAGAAATGTACCTCAACTAATAAAGTGACAAGTCATATTGTTACGATATGAACACGACACGCTCATAATTAACACGATTAATAATTGATGAGGGTGGAACCTGACCAGTGCTCGACGACGCTTCGAACAAACGTCAAGCGGGGAACTCCGCGGGGAAATCAAACCGGGACTCAGAGCTCTGCTTCGCTGAGACTTCTCCACTTCGAATGACCTGTCCAGATGAGTGAGAGGTGTTCCCTATTTATATGACTTTCATGTGGGTAATCTGGTCATTTAGATTGTAACCGTCTAACTACCTAACTTATCAGATCTGGTCCCAGGTCGACTTCCTGAGATCGACTCAGGGTCTGACTTCTTCAGAAGTCGAGCTCTGGGAAAGTCGATCTTCCCAAGAGTCGACTTGGGACCTCCCTGAACCTGAAATAGGTGTTTCAGTTCATCTTAGGTTACCTGAACCTCTAGTTGTTGATGTGTTGTGACCGAGTTCGAAATACTGTATCATCAATATTTTTTTACGAAAACACACACGATTACACAAAAAAATAACTTAATACGACAAGACACGTTTAATAGATACGATCGAGAACACATATTTATAATTTAAATAAATAAAATTAATCTAAAGAGTTTTAATAAATAATATAAGAATAAATAAGTGTATAACATTTTTTATTTCTTTAGTATATTAAATGATTTTTGCCATTTTATTTCTTTAGTATAACATATTTTATTTATTGAAAGGAAGGAACTAATATTAAAAAAAATTAATATGATTCTCTTATAACATAATTATGTTAAAAATTTATAAGATCTTTAAAATAAAATATTTATATAATGGTAACATAAATTCAACAATGTTGTATCAAATTTTATTGGTACGGCTGATGTACATGTCAGTTGTGTTCGTGTCGTTTGTGAGTTGAACTCTTTAACAACTTGAATTGATGAGATATGAATATATAGCATCATAAATAAACTCTAAAAAAATATATAAATAGTATTCAGCTCATATCATCTTCCACAAGCACATAAACACATAATTTAAGTTTCAGAACAATGGCATCACAAAACTCAGCAGCTCTTTTCATCATTTTAAACCTCATCTTCTTCTTTCTGATGGCTTCATCCTGTGATTGTCATTCCACACAAAAACACAAATCACGACGAAAAAAGCATTCACCAAAGCTATGCCCACCAAAGAAGCATACACCAAAGCCGTGCCCACCACCACCACCAAAACCATGCCCACCAAAGAAGCATACACCAAAGCCATGACCACCAAAGAAGCATTCACCAAAGCCATGCCCACCAAAAATATCATCTACTATCCCTTCGTCCTACGGGACGTGTCCCATCGACACCCTTAAACTCGGTGTCTGTGCAAATGTCCTCAATGGCTTGATCGACATCGTCATCGATGCTCCACCAAAGAAACTATGCTGCTCCCTCATTGAAGGTCTTGCTGATCTGGAGGCTGCAGTTTGCCTTTGCACAGCTATAAAGGCTAATGTTCTTGGGATCCATCTCAAAATTCCTGTTTCACTTAGCTTGCTCTTCAACTACTGTGGGAAGAATTTCCCCACTGGCTTCCAATGCCCTTGATTCAGCCAGAAAAAATATGTCGGAACAAACTTTTTCATACTGTTATTTGTAACTTGCTTGGGTGTATCGATCAGTGTTTTATGTTATCACAAAGTGGAATGAATAAATAAATTAAATTGCATGATGATTTATTTCTCACAGATCACAATACAGTAGTAGAAATATGAAATATCAAAATATCATTCCTTAATTACACTCTCAAACTGCTAAATACAATATATATAAAACAGAGTTCCATTGAGGCATTGATCTGATCGAAAACAACAGCAAAACTGATATGATCATACTGGACTTACAACCGACAGTTGAAGATGCTATGGTGATTTGTTCCCAAAACGACGACCTAGGGATTTCTGACAGCGGTTCAAAGGAATTGGTGGGTACTGAATCAAACGCAAAACTATGCGCTAGACCAATGTCTCAGTGGCTAACTTCGGTCCATGGCATAATTGAGTTAAAGAGGAATTCTTCTAGATAGGTACCAAGTAGTTTTATATTTCTATAACCCTAAAAACTCTTAGTATAAAACTCTTAATGTTTAATGAATGATCATCAATCAATTTAAACAAAAAGTGTTTTACCGTTCCATCGAATTTCATCAAGTATGCTCTAAACACCAATTCTTCTGTAATAGGAGCCTGCTCATAAAAATTCAAAACTAATTGGAATATCAGATGCATAATACTATATCGAAGGAAGTTATTGCCAACATAAATTAAAAATAAATATCATGTGAAGCAAAGTTTATGGTTTGAAGAATTGAAACATATATAAACTAAGAAAAAAATGTGGATTCATAAAAGAAACATTACTTCTGCCCTGCAATCTTAGCAATAATGTAGAAGAATATATCATATTCATCCTAGCAATCTAATGAATCTATTGATATTTTTTTACCACTTACATTCCATAAAAAACATTATAAATCTAACAATGTAGTTATAATTTATATATTTTCAGACGACAAACATTGATTAGTTGGGAACTTTGAATAATTAGTGAATTGGAATATAATCTTATGCTCAGATGATTTTTGAGATAGTTAATATATAATATATGTTCTTGGAGAATAAAAATACTCTCCAGATTCAATTCATCAATTCTTGCAGGAATATAATTGATAGTGTTCCCAATTCACTTATAAATAATACATTTCATTGATTAGTTGAATCTCCTCAATTGGTTCTTGGTTGATCTGCAACTCACTCACTGAGAACGGTTAAAATCTAGTTTTATATTAGTAACTATACACGTAAAATTTATGACATCTCAACATCTCAAAGTGGGACTTAAACAGCCTAACAAATTAGAGATCGGAGTACTATGATTGTATGAATAATAAAAACTAACCACCACATAAGCACGCAATGCCAAGATATTGGTTCCAAACATATATATCCTCATTAGTAGCCCCCTGTGGAAAGGTATGTTGTGCTCCTCAAATTGAGAGGTTTCCCTCCATACATAAGTCATTGATAATTTTTTTGACACAAGCGATACAGCGTATGGAAGAAACTTCAAAAGAATAGGGAGCCCCACAGCCTGCAGCTGCACACTAGAAACATTAACACGTATTCAATTGATAGATGGCAATTGACAAAGATCACCCATTCTAAAAATCACATTTTGTCTCCTGTTTATATAAAAAAATTCGGTTTGAATTATGAGGAAGGAGAAGACATGGACATACCATATGGTCGCTTCTTATCCCATAAATACGCAATGTAGATGGCATGTCTTTAAAGCTCCTTACCTAAAAATCACATATCAATGATACGAAGAATATATGATAACCAATCCTATAAAAGTGTCAGACAAATAATACTTCTCCTCACTATTGAATAATAAAAACCTTCAAGAATGTTCTAGAAGAATAATAGTTTGTTATTTTTTGTTATACGAGTAACAACCTAAACAACCCACTATGATGGTTGTTAGGTGTCCCCTCCTCAAGTGTATATATACCCTATCAATAATATAGTTGTAATCATCTCGATTACACTTCTACAATCCTTGTTCTTCATTCTTCATTCTTCATTCTCCATGGCTACTCCCTCTTCCGATTCACCATCAAAGGGAAAGGGTGCCATTCACGACATGGTATCAGAGCAAGCCGGCTCCGGTGCCCTCAATGTAGCCACCTCCGATTTCTTCAAATCGATGTCTTCCTTTAGCTCGATACAATCCTTCCTGCAAATCAAATTACCCACAACGAATTACATCGTGTGGAAGATGCAATTCACCCCATTGCTTCAATCTGCAGTCGTTCATTGACCCCGATGAAACTCCGGTCGCCAATCCGTCGAGCGACGAGTACATCCTGTGGTGGAGAAAAGATCAGCTCCTGTTGAGCTGGATAATTTCCTCTCTGTCGGAAAGCATCTTACCGTCCGTAGTGGGGATGACATCGGCGAGCGCGATCTGGAAATCGCTCGAGACTGCTTATGGCTGCCCCTCTGAATCGCGGATCATCCAACTGCAAATGCAGTTCCAAAACTTGCGCAAGGGAGACACGGACGATGTCTCCACTTACCTCCGGCGCGCAAAGCTACTGTCCAACACGGATCTTCAATGCCACCATTTTTGCCAACCTCGCCGACGATTACAGTGAGGTGGTCACCGCTCTGTCGGTGAAGCGATCCCCGGTAGAGTTCGACGAGCTCGTCGAAGTTCTAAGTAATCACGAAATCCGGCTGAAAATGCAAAGTCCGGTGATTGTCGCGAATCACACCGAATCAACCTCACCAATCTTCGATTCAGGTGGTGGTAGGACGACGGCTCCAGCTTCCCGTGATCTTCGGCCGTCCGGGATGAGGGATTTCAAGCCACCGGCGAGAGGAAGAGGACGCCGGGGACGCGGTGGAGAAAGAAGGGATCTCTGTCCCGTGTGTGGAGTATATGGGCACAGCCCATATAAATGCAGCTATCGGGTTCACCCGGCCCAGCCCACTCCAAGTAATTATAATAATGAGATCTATCGTGGATCTCAAGTGCACAATACTGCAGCCCAAGAGCCTCAATATTTCCCACAATCAATCCATTACGCTCCTGATCACCGTTACGCTGAAAGTGAGCCAACTGAGCCGACTTGGTACCCTGACTCCGAGGCAACTCATCATTTCACCCCAAGCGTCCAGACAATTACCACACCAAGGGCATATGTTGGATCGGGCCAGGTCCAGCTAGGTAATGGATCTAAAATTAAAATTGAAAATATTGGTAATGGTAAAATTGCAAATGTGACCTCTTTTATTCTTCGTGCTATCATTCATTTCCCAACCCTCAACACCTCACTTTTATCCGTTCATCAGTTTTGTAAGGATAATCGTTGTTATTTCGTGTTTGACACTTCTAATGTTTTTGTCAAGGACCAGGTCACTCATCAGGTTCTACTTCGAGGAACGCATAACGGGAGTCTGTACAAACTTCAAACTGCAACCATCCCAATCTGTTTATCTACGCGGGTGTCTTTCGATCTATGGCACCAACGACTGGGACATCCTAATGAATTAGTCGTTCGTCAGATCATTTCCAAAAATAAATTACCGGTTATTTCATCTAAATTAAATGGTTGTAGTTCTTGTTTTCTTGGAAAATTAAGTAGAAATCATCTTTCATCTACCTTTTCAAAGAGCAAGGCCCCCTTAGAATTACTTCACAGTGATGTCTGGGGGCCAGCTCCAATTTCATCCTTTCATGGTCATCGCTATTTTGTTTTCTTTATTGATGATTATTCTCGATTTATTTGGTTATTTCCAATTAAATTAAAATCCGAAGTTTTTCAAATTTTAAAAAATTTCCACATCGTGATTGAAAAACAATTAAATCATAAAATCAAAAACTTTCAATCAGATTTTGGAGGTGAATTTCAAGCTCTTTCTTCATATTTTGTCTCAAATGGAATTTACCATAGAAGATCGTGTCCTCATACACACGAGCAAAATGGCACTGCTGAACGCAAAATCAGGCACATAGTCGATACAGGACTGACACTCCTAGCACATAGTAAGGTTCCTTTCCATTTTTGGAATTATGCCTTTTTGGCTTCTGCTTTTACTATTAATTGTGTACCGTCTAAAACTCACGGGTTACCGTCATTACAAAAATTATTCGGTGAAAAACCCAAACATTCCTTCTTAAAAGTCTTTGGGTGCGAAGTGTTCCCATTACTCCGACCCTACAATCTGAATAAATTCAACTTTCGCTCAGTCTCGTATGTTTTTCTAGGATATAGCTTGTCTCATATGGGCTATATCTGTCTAAATATACAATCACATCATTTTTATATTGCTCGTCACTGTAAGTTTTTGGAGGAGTCCTTCCCATTTGCAAATTTACAGGTACAGGCAAAGCAACATCAGACGAATAATGAGGTGGCTGTCCCAGATCAATTTTACAGACATAACGATCCACCCATTGGTGATCAAGTAATCTACTCAAGTCCACCAGATATAAATCAGTCTTTGTCTATCATAAGTCAAAGACCAGTCCCACACAGATCACTATCATCAGATATAAGTCCCACCACCTCAAACTCATCGCCACCCTCAAGTCAGGTTGATTCTCCACCACCACCACCTGATCCTCCATTATTACACCCATCCGGACGAACACGACGTAATGTTCCAATAGTTGATTACAAGGCCTTAGCTGGGTTTCAACTCACGACAATTGATGATATGACCGAACCCAACACTTTCAAGCAAGCTGCTACATCTGCTGATTGGATTCGTGCAATGGAACTTGAAGTGCAAGCCCTTGTAACAAATAATACGTGGACTCTCATCGACCCTCCAGCAAACACTAATATTGTATCGTGTCGATGGGTTTATAAAATCAAAAGAAAATCAGATGGACCAGTTGAACGAAAGAAGGCAAGATTGGTGGCTCGAGGATTCTCTCAGGTTGAAGGGATAGATTTTGATGAGACATGCAGCCCGGTGGTCAAATTTCCAACCATTCGAGTCATTATCACATTGGCAATCTCACAAGGATAGAATCTACACCAGCTTGATGTAGATAACGCATTTTTGAATGGAGACCTCAAAGAGTTAGTATTCATGACTCAACCTCCAGGATTCATAAACCAGAAGCATCCTCATAAGGTATGTCGGTTAAATAAGTCGTTGTATGGTCTGAAACAGTCCCCAAGAACTTGGTATGAAAAGCTCAGCAATTTTTTGGGCTCTAATGGTTTTCGATGCACAAGCTCAGATTCATCCCTCTTCTCTTATCAGAGGAACAATTTTTCAATATTCTTGCTGGTCTACGTGGATGATATAATTATCACAGGCTCATCAGAAAATGAGGTTCGAAGGCTCATTTCTAGCCTAGCATCCAAGTTTAAAATCAAGGATATGGGAGCACTACAGTTCTTCCTTGGGATGGAACTTACAAAAATAAAATCTGGTAAGTACATATTATCACAACAACGAAACACTTCAGATCTGTTAAAACGGACAAAGATGGAAAATTCGAAAAGTGCTCCGACACCAATGGTGCCCACCACCAAACTAAATGCTATACAAGGCGAACCGTTTGAATATAAATTATTATATAGATCAACGGTTGATGCACTCTTATATCTGGTATACACAAGACCAGACATATCATTTGTTGTAAATAAACTTTGTCAGTTTATGCAACAACCCACTACGGTACACTGGGCTGCAGTAAAACGAGTACTAAGGTACTTACAAGGTACTCGCGATCATGGCCTTATGTTTTCACCAAGCAAGTCTTTTTCACTGGAAGCATACTCCGATGCAGACTGGGCTGGGTGCATAGACGACAGACGAAGTACAGGTGGTTTTGCTGTATTCTTTGGCAATAATCTTATATCATAGTCGGCCAAGAAACAACTCACTGTTGCCAGATCATCTACTGAGGCAAAATTCCGAATTTTGGCAGATACAGTTGATGAAGTTATCTGGGTGCAGAACTTGCTTCAAGAAATTGGTTTCCGTCAATGTAAAAATCCACGTATTTGGACAGATAATTTAGACGCAAAATATCTTGCGCATAATCCAATCTTCCATTCTAAAATGAAACACATGGCAATAAATTTCAAGTTTGTTCGAGAGCTGATCAAAGAAGGCTCACTGGTTATTCATCATATCTCAACCAGGGAACAGTTAACTGATGGTTTTACTAAACCCCTTTCATCATCAAGGTATCTGGATATTAAATACAAACTAGGTGTGTGCGATCCACACTAGTTTGAAGGGGAATATTGAATAATAAAAACCTTCTAGAATGTTCTAGAAGAATAATAGTTTGTTATTTTTTGTTATACAGGTAACAACCTAAACAACCCACTATGATGGTTGTTAGGTGTCCCTTCCTCAAGTGTATATATATCCTATCAATAATATAGTTGTAATCATCTCGATTACACTTCTACAATCTTTGTTCTTCATTCTTCATTCTCCATGGCTACTCCCTCCTCCGATTCACCATCAAAGGGAAAGGGTGCCAATTCACGACACTCACAAGCTTTAAAGAGGACCACTTGGATTAATTTTTCTTCTTCAAAAAGTTACTGTTTGAATTTGTACAATCACAGCAAAAGATTTAAACTTGCAGTAAAAAGAAGAATGCGGAAGAGGTGAGATGGAGATGGAACTTACTCCGAGAAGAAGAAATGAGGCAAAAAGGGACAAGACAGTGGAGACGATTGTGCACACGAACTGTCGGATCATGAAAACGTGGAACGAATCTGGGGGAGGAAGACGGAGCAAGAAAGACGGGGAGTAGAGAATGGCAACGTAGAAGATCGCCAATCCGATGCAAGCGCCAACTGCAACCGGACCTAACACTGCTACATTCATTTCCGATGCCGCCGCCATTTCTATCGGCATACTTAATTGACGGAGGATCTCAACCGATTGACGGAGAAATCAGGTTGCATCCGAAATTGGATCGTGGGACGTTTCGATTTGGTCTTTTGGAGCGCAGCGGGGTTTAGGCAGCAGCGGATGCGGAGCAACAGAAGTAGAAGGATGTAGATGTAATTTCGAATATTTTAAGGATGTAAAACAACAATATTATTTAAAAATAAAATATATAATTTGCAATCTTTCTGGCCATGTGAGGAGCGTGCGGCCGTCGGATCTGAAGAAATAAACAAAGTAGCGGCGGAGTAGCGGAGGAAAGGATCTCGGTCCGTCAGTTGAGCAAGGAGGAAGGAGAAAAGAATGGCGGGTGGTGGTATTAGAAGGATCTCGGCAGCTTCGGCGAGAGCTCACACTCGGAAGCACAAGAAGAGTGCATTCAGTTCCTTAATTCCATCTCCAGGTTGCGTTTTCTTTTTTTCCCCTGGTTTGGCGATTTGGTAGACGATGATTGTTCATAGTCTCTGTTTTTTCTTCTGTTCTGATGTAGAAAGCGTATGTCTTTTTGTGCGTGTTTTGGGTATTTGATCGATTTTTTGAGAAATTTCAATGGGAATCTGTGATTTCGTAGATCCGTGAGTGAGTATTATCACTCTCCAATCATCGAGGTACCTCAATTTGATCCTGTTGGTACCATCAGATCCCCATTGACAGACTACATTCATCAAGTATTCAAACTTCAGACAAATCTCACAACTTTTTAGTTTTTCATGATCTAAGCTCTATCAAGTCCAGGTCGACAACAAAAAAAGTCCAGGTCAACAATTTGAATTCCTGATGATGATAATGTCAAAAGACCCAACAATTTGAATTCCTGATGATGATAATGTCAAAAGACCCAAGTATGTTGTGTTGAGAATAATATCATGATGAAGGTTATATAGTAGTTATGTGCATACAATTAGATATACCATTTGCTCTTTAATTTACTCATTTCAACCAGCTTCATTCATGTTTTTTTTAGTTTTTCAATGTATTGCCAAAAATTAAATTGTAGTTCGATATTTTTGAATAAAATGAGTGGGGTTTATGACTTTATGTATGTAGTGTTTTCACTTTTCAGGGTTGATAAAGAAGTTTTTGCTTGTTTCATCAATTGGTCTCTTGGCCTGGGCTTACCAGGCATGTCAGCCACCTCCTTCGAAGTTATGTGGATCCTCAGATGGCCCACAGGTTACTGCGGCAAGAATCAAACTTAGAGATGGAAGACATCTGGCCTACAAAGAAAGTGGTATTTCGAAAGAGAAGGCCAAATATAAGATTGTTTTCATCCATGGCTTTGATTCTTGTAGATATGATTCCTTTCCAATACAGATGGTATTGAGCAACTTTTATTGATTTTTCTTATTAAATTTTGTAGTCAACTAAATGGATTGGTAATATACTAATCTTGAATTGGATTATAAGGGATTGGATGAGGAACTTGGAATCTACATGGTAGCTATTGATAGACCTGGGTATGGGGAAAGTGATCCAGATCCAAAAAGGACAGAGAAAAGTTTAGCATTAGATATTGAAGACTTCGCTGATAAATTGAAGCTAGGAGCTACCTTTTATGTTATTGGTCATTCAATGGGAGGACAGATTGTTTGGGGCTGCTTGAAGTATATACCTCACAGGTTTGATTTTTTTTATTCCCGTTAATCCAAAACTTGAAAGAAAATTTGTATGCTGCATAGAAGCTTTCTCTCCTTCCATTTTTTCATGATTCCTTTTGCAGACTTGCAGGAGCAACACTACTTGCTCCTGTCATTAATTACTGGTGGCCTGGTTTTCCTACTGAATTAGTAAAGAACTGCTATGAAAAACAATTGGTACAAGACCAATGGGCACTTCGAGTTGCTCACCACCTACCTTGGTTAACATACTGGTGGAATTCTCAGACATGGTTTCCTAGGTCAAGTGTTATTGCAGGACATCCTGCGTGTTTCTCCCCTGCAGATATGGAGATCGTTCCAAAGCTCTCAGGGAGAGAGCGATATGCGGTACTATATATTTCATTCCTATAGCTACTGATGTAAGTAGGATAATAATCTATAATAACTTCTTGTTACAGGCACAAATTAGACAGCAAGGTGAATATGAATCTCTTCACCGTGACATGATAGTTGGATTTGGGAAGTGGGAATTCGATCCCATGGATATTACCAATCCTTTTCTTAAGAGAAAAGAAATATCGGTTCACATTTGGCAAGGTGATGATGATCGTCTTGTTAATGTTCACCTTCAGCATTATATCGCCCAGAAATTACCCTGGATTCAGTACCATGAGCTCCCAGGTGCTGGTCACATTTTTCCTTTGGCAGATGTCATGTTTAATACTATCCTCAAAACTCAATTACTTGGAAACTAGTTTTTAGTACTTGTGTTTAAACTTTGAGCTTTTGTTGTAATGCAGTGAATCTTGATTTTTCTTATCTTTATTTATTACAGTGTTACTTGGTATCTTAATTTTACTAATCTTTTTTTAAATTACATCTAATAAAATAACATCTTCAATGATTCAAAGCTAATTATCTATTTGTATTACATTTTCAATTAGTAATCTTCTGGGTAAATGATAAAAGGACTGGATTGGTTCAGAGAACCATGGTGCCCTGAATCTCGATGCACCAGAAACTAATTGTATATAATTATATGTTTTGTGTCAGGTTACGTTTCGTGAAATCACGTCGTATTTTCAGAAAGAAACACTAAACCGACACTATTATTAATCGTGTCAAAATTTTCGACACCCGACACCATTATAAACGTATCGTGTTAAAATCGTATTATATTTTTTTACGAATTGTGTTTGTTATTGTCACTTCTATCCAAACCCTATCGATCTATACATCATTTTGATCACAATTTAATATATTTACAAATTTTATAAATGATTTTTTTTCATACCAACCTTCAATTTGAGATCGGACTTCTAAAAAAAAAACTCAACCTTTTTTGAAATTTCTCGTATATATACAAAAAAAAAATATTTATTTAATTTAATCTGAGAAGAGATGAGCGTAAAGTAACGAATTCCACGCATCAGGTATTCCAGGAAGGCACCAGTGGCTGCAATCTTGTTGCATCAAAGAAGAAGAAGCCTCTCTATGATCAGAAGGATGCCCGTCTCTTCTAAACTCAGTCATATATGTTATATTGAGCAATTCGATATTCAAATTCCGGCGCCCATTGCTCCTCTGGTTTGCAGACATTTTGATCTGCTCAACAACCCTTAATATTGCTGCATTGTAATTCCATGGTTTTCTTTCTTGTCGTCCATCGTCGTTCGGCGTCATCGGTTGGCTATACTCATCACATCTCCCACCATCGTC
Source organism: Zostera marina (assembly GCA_001185155.1). NCBI lineage: Eukaryota > Viridiplantae > Streptophyta > Magnoliopsida > Alismatales > Zosteraceae > Zostera > Zostera marina. Next base: position 151,332 of record LFYR01000718.1, on the reverse strand, counting down.
CCACGCTCCTCCCCCAAAGTGAATCGGCGAGTATGTTCGGAAGAAAACATGGGTTCTCTTAGATTGCATATTCTGAACAACCCATCTCTTCCATGTTTGCATAGCTCTGGCGAATGCCTCCCTTGAATCCATGCTAATGTTCAAATTCCGATCTTCTTGGAAGAAAAATCCTCTGTGTAAAATAACCAGTCACTCTTAGAGGTTATAAATAAACTGTGTAGCGTACACCTTTTATTGACAGACACTCTGTGAATTTTATTCTAAATAAATTTAATAATAACCAAGGGCAAATAACCCTAAAAAAAGACGTACTTTTTATTGATTTTTCCATGGTTCCACCAATGGCCGGAATTGAAGACGATAATGTCAGCACCGATCCAACGTTGGGATAAGCCGTGAAGCTGATCGAGGTGGATCGATTTCTTGACGTCAATGGAAGAGTTGGCCGGAGGGGGACCGATGGCGACCAAATAAGGAACCCTGTAGTATTCGACTGTCATATTATAGAGATGGAACCTGATGGATAGGAAACCCTTGTGTTTGGTTATCGGCCTCCCATTTTGCTCGTAGATTGTAGATTTGTTCTTCACTCCTTGCGCAGCCATGCATATAAATGATTCCCATTGATTCCGACCGATGGAATCTCCGGCAAAAACGATTCTTTTGTTCCTGTACTTTTCCAACATGTTATCTGCATCGAATCTGAGGTGTATTGGATAGATTGCATTCAAATTAGATGTAGATCGACGGTGGGTGATCTGAATTAATCAGATTAATTAAATTAATGACATACGTACGTCGGAAGATTGCAATCGTGAGGTTGCCATCGGTAACGTAGATAATCTGAATCTTCCCTTCCATTTCTCCGGCACCGGAATCCCAGATCAATGAACCTGCAATCCTCCGTGTATGAGGTGGTCCGATTTTCGTCCTTTATCCATTTACCATACGAGTAATCACAGCTTCTCTTCTCGCCGGAATATGGATATCGGATTCGGAATGGGTCGGAATTGTTCCGGTAGAAAAGAACGGAGGATGATAGAAGAAAGAGAAGAAACGAAACAATACATGTGATATCTCTTTTCTGTAAAATAAAGGAGGAAGAATCCATTTTCGATTTCTTTTCATACAGAAGATTCATAGAAAACATCAAACTGTCATCTATTCAGATTCTCACACCCATTTTGAGAAAATAACAGCTTTTGGATATGAAATCAATGGTTGTGATTAATGAGTATATATATGGACGGAGATTCATACAAGATACCTTAAAATAGTACAAGCAAGAAAAATCTGGAATCCTGGATCGAAGGGCCGTGTTAAAAGATGTTTCAATCAATAATATTAAAAAAAATAGAGATTGCCGACAGCTTAGAATCCAATTACCAAGTTATTTTGTCTTCTACAAAACCCTAGTTCTTCCCCAATCTTCTAAAATGGAAAATACAGACAATTCAGTTATCATTTATTACATATTTACATTTCAAAAACACATTCACTTACCATCATAACAATTCAGTGAATTCATAAACAGACAGAACTAAAAAGCTAGCTACAAGTGACTAAAATAGATACATGTATCATATGCATGCTTCACACTTCAATTCTGAGCTTCCTCCCCCTTTCCAGTGGAGGATTTCACCCGGTTCTTAAGAGCAGCAGCAACCATGTTCTTCTCCTTCTCGGCCTTCAACTTTGCCTTCTCCATCTTCTCCCTCTCCATTTTCTACCACACCCATAAGACAGACAAAATCAGAAGATGTTTTTTCTTTTTCTTTCTTTCTTTCATCTACGAATTACAGAGAAAACATACCTGTATGTAAACATTCTCAACAGCTCTCTCTTCTTCCGATAAAATCTTACCTTTAAACTCGCTCATCTTTCGAAACCCACTCCGACCAGCTACCAACGAGACTGGACGAGGAACCTTGAAAAACGTAGACCTTACTGCCGACATCAATCACAATTCACAACCGACAGAGATTGCAAATCTGAACCACTCATGTCTTCTGTTATTTATAGATTCAACATTTGTGACACCTGACACTGTGATTTGATACGTGCCAGCATTCTAAGATTTCAAATTCTCTTCTTTTTTAAGATAACGATTCCTACCATCGTTTCATTTTTTGAAAACTGTGCAAAGTTAAGATAGCAAAATAATTTAAATCCTATGTAATGTAGATAAAGCTGAAATTTTCCTTCAAGACCAAGCAACCAGAGATCAGAACAAGATAAATGTAAAACAAAAAAAGGCAAATCAGGATCGAAATTGTTTTCTACTGTAAACCACATAGATAAGAGAACAAAGAAAACTCATAAAAGGCTTTTGTTGTGTCATGTTGTAGAGTTTTTCTAGATATCTATGTAAACTCGCAATTTAGTGTTTACCATGTTGAAAAATTTAGGAAGAAATACGATTGAAAAGTGCAAACAACTTGTATATATAGTTGTTTCAGGGTATTCATGAATAGAAGAAAGAAATTATCATATGGAAGAAATTGGGAGATTAGATTGAATGAGTGATGCTATGTGATTTCAATTCAAATAATTCACTCTATAACTAAGTATTTTAGTAATATTGCCTTTAAAATACACTGTCAAATTAGAAATTTTAAGCAAGAAAAACAATTGAAAACAAAGAACAGTAATTTTACTGAGAAAAAAATATTTTATACATGAAAATTGACTGAAAATGTATCTAACAGTCGATAAAGTAAGAATGATATTGAATTTACGGTACTAAAATTGACCTCTTTTGCCTCAAAAAAAAAAACTTAGAGGAAGTGATATTTAGTCCCAAAAAACAAAAACAAAAAATCAACTTTCCTAAAATTTAGAAGAAGAAAAACCTATAACGAACCTTTCTGTACATTGTAGTAGACAATAGTCCAGCAATCTTCAAGCTATTCCCAGCAAAGATCAGACGCTTCTAGTAAGGGTAAATCCCCAAAAAAAAAAAAATCAGAACTGATGGAAATTTATGGTTAAATCGCGAGACTCAAACAGAGAACAGAGAAGAAGAAGAAGAAGAAGAAGAAGAACATGGCATTGTCAATGGTGTATTGCTTCTATCAATCTCTAGAGTGACAGTCTTTTCCAACGAGGATCGCCATCTTTTTACTGCCGAAACAAAAATACAAAACTAGGATTTGGGTTTCTATTGTAGAAAACAAGAGTCAAGATATCAGGAGGAGCGTGTCAAGAATCCAGGGGGAATTTCAAATTTATAAACGTAAAAAGTTTGAGTTTTCAGTTTTCACAAGCAAATCAGAACCCATCAATCTGGTTGTTTTTGGCCTGATGTGATAACTCCTGCAACATCCTTGCAACCTGATGCTGATTTTTTTGTTTCTGATGTGGTAATCTGAAGACAAGCAGCATGTTCTTGAGCTGCTATTCCGGCAATCGCCTTCAAATTCCTCTCTTGTGACTCCAATTGCATACTTAAAATGACAGAAATGTTACTGTCAATTGGTTTAAAATACTGATCAATTGCTATTTCCTGGTGCAAATAGGCAAAAGAATCAGAAGAATCATAGAAGAAGGTGTTTTGCATGATGGATTTGTGTTAAGGATTCTTACGATTTCTTCAAGTGATTTATTCAGATCTTGCATAGACCGAATCAATCGACTGAATTCCGATGATATGGCTTGTTCTTGTATCTTATTCGGAATACCGATCTTCTTTCGAGCGCCTGATCAGACGAAGCAAGAGTTCTGTAAAAAACTAGTGTTCAACGAATCAAAATCGGGAGAATCTAGTTACTGAGTTACCTGTTCAACTCGGTTCTGGATCTGCAATCTAAGAAACCTGATCCTTCTCTCTTCATAACCAGAAAGCACCCTCACCAAAAACAACGCTTTCCTCCCATATCCCATGATTTTCTCCATTCCCCCAAATCAGATATCACAACAATTCACCTCCGTCTCCAATTTTTCAGTTCTCCTTCTGCGCAAAACGTTGAACCGTTTGGTAAAATCCACAGAGGAATAAACGCAAATCCTGAACTCACCTCGCCGGCGGAGATTTCTGTAAAAGAGACCTCCGGCGATAGGGCCCAAATCTGATTCTATTAAAGGGATTTTCCCGGGTGGACTCGAATGTACTAATTTTGTCCTGATAAGTAATAAACGTAAAATATGGAATAACTTGTGATATAAACCCAGTAAAAACAAGATCTGTTTCTCAGTTCCCAATTCCCATTACTCCACACGACTGGCTCCCTCCGTTAGTCCGTTCTCCTCTCTTTCCCCTCTTTCTTTCACCGTTCACCGTTGTTCTTCTTGCCGCCAGTTTTTCTTCACTGGTCTCCGACCATGGAAGAACTCAGATCTACGTTGAATGAACACATCGATGTCGTGTCGGAAATCTTCGACAATTTTTCGACAGGCATTCGCAGTGGATTTCAACCTGCATATGTCAACTTCTTAGGTTTCTTCCACGCAATCGATTGGAAGGTGCGTATCTTATTTTCTTCTCTAGGTTTATGTAGATCTGAAGCAACTAATTTGCACTGATCGATTTATTTATAAGTTATTCAACTGTTTTCTCTAGTGTAAACGGTTCTACTGATCTACTCTGAAGTCTGAATCTGAACTTTTGAATTTTTTTAGATGGTAATGTTAGTAAAAGGTCCAAAATAGGTAGATTTTCAGAGGTGATGATACTGTGATAGAATGAAATAGGTAGAATTTAATTTCTCTACTTTTGAATTTTGACCAATAATTAGTCAATTACTAAAGTTTTTGTAAAATCAATCCTCAAATGATAAAATATGGGTTGTGTGGGTTCCTTAATTCCCTTGCACAACACAATCACAATTCGCAAAAACCAACTGCTGCTTGATTCTTTCTAATTAAAATAACAACTGCAATAAAGAAATAAATGTCATTTGTAAATTGAAAATTACATATAAGTATTTAATGATGAGTCATATAAGTTAATTTAGTTGAGGACGTAAGAACTGTTTTAGAATCAGACTTGTTATAGAAAGGTGGGACTTCAGAATTCTTTTGAAAGGATATTTAAAGGTTTGACATCAATAGATGTTTTTGAGATGAGATATTAAACATAAATTTAATCAACTTTGGAAAATCAAAAGGCGATATAATCGTGTATTTTTCATGTTGCTCTATTGTATGAATCATGAATGTGCCAAAAATACTAGTGGTGCCTAATCCCTGTGGAATTAAGATATTCAGCTTGTAAGATGCATAAGTAGAAATGTAGAATGGATGATTTTTTGAAAAGAAATGCTTTTAAATCATAGTTTTCATTCGATGACATAGTTTATACTATCTTTACATATGAAACTTCATTTCAAGAATGGTTGGTTAATCTTGGTTGTGCACTCTTTTCTGCTATATTTCCAAATTACCTTATTTGATTGTATATTATTTTCCCATTATTTGTTATTATTGATGAACTTGATCGATAGTAAATTTAATAGCATTTCTTCTTTATGATAGTAATGATCGAGGATCGCAGCATTAGGAAATTTTGTTTCGATACTTTCAATGATTATTTTCATGATTCAGTACCAGGCTTTCTTTCTTTAACATTGTTAAAAAGTTATCATAATGGCTCATCTATTTTCACAAAATAGATCTGGCATTTGTTAAATCTATCAAGTCAACCATTACCCTGTTCAACATAAATGTATATTGTTATTAAATTACGAGACCAATTCTTTGTTTCTTCGAAGTAGAGATATCACAAATCAATCTATTATAACACTACGAAAACTCTTATTAACATGTTACTACTTGGGTGTATATTTTTGTATATGACTGGTGGGTATGGCGATTAATTTATAATGAGGTTTAGCACTCTACTCTAAATCTGTAAATTTTTAGTGCCTCATTGCCTATTTTTATAAAATTACTTGTTTTATAAAGATTTTTATATACTTTTGTTTATAGTGTTTATTTAACTCATTTTCATCCTTGTTTTCTCTCTACAGGAACCTTGGTTGATTGGTTTGCTATCATTTCACTTTTTATTGCTTCTGACAGTTATTTTTTCACGAAAAAATGTCAACTTTCAAGCTTTCTTGTCTTTCTTTTCATGTAAGAAACCAAAATTTATGGAAAATGTCTCCGTGAGAATATCGAAAATATGTTAACTTCCAAAATTTATGCATGGATGAAAGAAAAATGATAATTTCGATTTAGAGTGCAAAAAAAGAGTTTACTGCATGTTCTTCAGAAAAATCTAACTTCTGTTTTTCATTTTATAGTTTCTGCAGTATATCTTGCAGAAAGAATAAATCGTTTTCTTGGTGTAAGGTGGAAAATGTTTGCTAGACAGAATTATTTCGACTCACATGGACTATTCATTTCTACACTTTGGTCGGGTCCTCTCCTTATCATATTAATGATTATTGTGGTTAGTACATACTACTTAGTAGTATTTGGCTATTTGCCATCATTCTCCATAATTGAATCGAATCTAATCAGCTTGCTTAGTTTCAAATCTTTTCTACAATTGATTTCAGGTAAACACTCTAGTCACCTCGTGCAAACTTATAATCCAATGGAAGAGAGCCGAGCTAAGACATCGTGCCAAACTTACACGGAACAAGGAAGATTAATTAATCAATCAGGTTACTCAGGCATGATAGTCAGTTTCCCAAATATTTTCTTGCTGTACCTTGTAGATTTCTGCACTTGTTCTATTGAAACAGATCTTAAAACCCTTCTAAATCCGTTCTCTTTTTTGTTATTTTTATTTTCAAGAGACAAATTTTGCAAAGGTAGAATTAATGAATGATATTGTTTTCAGCAATTTGGGCAACTTAAGCTATATTACCAATAACTGTCATACCTGTTTTAAAATTCGGATATCTAAATTGCTATCCGAATTTAAATAAATTTGAATTCTTAAATTCGGATAATGGTAATATCCGTCGATAATTGTTCGAATGACAGCTTAATCTATTACCAATAACTGTCATACATACCTGTCTTAAATTTCGGATATGTAAGTTGTTATCGGAAGGTACATGAATTAGAAATCGAAAGTTATATCATTATAATTATTCGGTATTCTTCACTTCTAAAATTCGAATGGTTATAAAAAAAACTATTTAACTGCAAGATGATTAAATTCAGCCAACGGTAAATAGCATTTGCGTGCGTGTTCGGTGTTCTACTCTCTTGACGAAACTGTCCGTAAGACTACTAATACACCCCTCTTTCTACCCTTAAATTGCTTTATCATCATATAATATACATATGTAAATAAACGAACTTCCGAGGGTATTTCCAAAACAGTCCCTGATCCTCCACGTCTAAATGTCTCTCCCCACGATCTGAAAAAATCAAAACAAACAAACAAAATCATATTCACCTTTCCTCCTCGCATTCTTCAATCCTCCGATCTTAACAATCACCACAGATCTACAGTTTTCTCCGATCGAAGAGAAATATGTCGTCTACTTTCAGCGGCGATGAGACTGCTCCGTTCTTCGGCTTCCTTGGAGCCGCCTCTGCCCTCGTTTTCTCCTGTAATCTCTCCTAATCTCTCCTCCTTTCACAATTCATCGGGCCCTGACAATGCTTTTATTCCGATTTCAGGTATGGGAGCAGCCTATGGAACGGCGAAGAGTGGAGTCGGTGTGGCGTCGATGGGAGTGATGCGACCGGAGCTTGTGATGAAATCCATCGTCCCCGTTGTCATGGCGGGAGTGCTTGGGATTTACGGTCTTATCATCGCTGTGATCATCAGTACCGGAATCAATCCCAAGGCCAAATCCTACTATTTGTTTGACGGCTATGCACATCTTTCTTCAGGTCTGGCTTGCGGTCTCGCTGGTTTATCCGCCGGAATGGCGATCGGGATCGTTGGCGATGCCGGTGTTAGGTTAGTTTTTATTTTTCCTTTTGAAAATTTATGATTCGTAAATTCTTAATATTCATGATCATTTTTAGTTCTTACCCACTTTTTACAGAGCAAATGCACAGCAGCCAAAGCTCTTTGTTGGAATGATCCTCATTCTTATTTTTGCTGAGGCTCTAGCTCTCTATGGCCTTATTGTCGGCATCATCCTCTCATCCCGCGCTGGTCAATCTCGAGCTGATTAAACAATCAAACCTGAATTGATCTGCGACAGAGATTTCCAGATTTCAGGTTCGTTCTTGTTTTTAATTAATCCACGATTTTGTTGATCGAGTGAGAAAAATGACTGCGCGTCTTCCCATTCTGCTGCTGCTTCATCTATCTATTGTTTTCAATCTGCGCGAATTTTTTGTAGATTGTTCTGTGTACGTACTTATTTGCAACAACAATGATAATAATTAATAATGATGGTGATTAATGATTATGAATTTATGATGATGCTTAAAATCTAATCATTCATTATTTCATACCATGAACACGTTACAATTTTATTTTCATCTGCTACTACTAGCAATATTCTAGTTCTACTACACTGCTACTGCTGCTTCTTCAGTTGAACGTGCAGCTGTTCTTGAGTCTCATCGGAGTGTTGAGTTCATTTGGGTTCAATTTGACATTACATAACACATTAATATAGAATTTGTGTTTTACCAATTTACCAAGAACGTATGCTCTCGACCGGACTTTGAATCTCAACATCAATGGCACCAATTCTTCTCTCTCGATAGTTTTGTCGCTGCTGCTGCTGCTACTGAGACTCGACCCACCTCCATAGAGTGGGATTTTGTTCCCTTCCACAACAACCGTTATGCTCCTCTGACTCTTCCTCCTCTGGTAGAAATAATTCATTCTGCCGGCGGCGAGGGTGAGTTGGTCGGAGTAAGTGAGAGACAGCGGAGTTGAAGTGACATGGACACCGAAGAAGCTAGCAGTGTTCCGAAAAGTGAACCTTACGGTTGAGTTCAGTGTTGCCATGTCCGTTGGTACCCCGGTAGTGTCCGTTCCAGCTTGGATTACGAAGTTGTTGAATTTGATCGTCTATAAGCAAAAAAAACACAGAGTCAGATCTGATCCGATCAATGAGATCTGAAGCCAAGTAAGTAATAAATTTTACTACCTTCATTGTGATTCTGGGCTTCTGGGAGTTACCGGCGCCCCAGAGAACCAGTGAGAAAAAACTGAAAAGGACGAAGAAGCCAAGAACAAAAGCAAGGTAATAACACTTCCTCGGAAGAGTGTCTCTCTCATCCTCATCATCCAAAAGTCCTTCCTCATCAATCACCTCAAACCCTTTCTTCTTCTTCTTTATCTTTTTCTCATGTGGGTCGTTGGGTAAGATCTTCCTGCTTCCTCCATGAAGATGCTTCAGAGACTCGGAGAATCTCGACGAGGAAGACTCTCTCGATGAATGGTTGCCGGAATGTGGAGGAGAGCCCATGGGACTGATGATAGGTGTTGAATGGAACGAGTTGTTTGTCGTCTTCTCCCCATCATGAGAATCACGAGATGGACTTTGGACGTAGTAAACTGTTCGACGAGGTGACCTCGTCGGCGACGACGGTGCTAGACTTGTCCCTTCCGAATCTGTCTTTGCATGCATTTTTTTTTTTAACTTACCTTTTGGATTTCGGGATCTCTTCTGATGGAAGAAGAACGAACTAAAAGGTTGCAAACCTTGCAACTTGCTTGGTACCTTCTTCGAGAGGAGGACAGCTAAGCAGCTGTCACAGAGCTGTCTCCGATCCAAATCTAACGCGTGCATGGAAAACACAACCATTCAACAGATTCCAAACATCGTAACCTTTGACTTTCAATCTTATTCTAATATTTAAATAATTACATCATCATTAATTAAATGATTTCATTTCAATTTTCCAAACAAGATAGATACATAGATTATGGAGAGGACAGTGTTTCAAGAAGAAAACTACGGCTGCAATAAGATTTTGAAGTACTTGAAGATGACATGGGTTGTTTCACGGTTTGGTCTCCGATGAGTCTTGCGAATTCACGTTGGACTGGATCCACACCTTCGTAGAGCATTCGTAGAACCTGTTTCATGGTGGGTCTTGCTCTACCTTCTAACTGAGTGCACCAATGAGCTATTCCAACTATGGCTTGGAGTTGCTCTAGATCGTCGGATGAGTTTGCTGCGAGTACAGGGTCGAGAAACTCAGGTAACTGATGTGTATCGGCTTCGAACAACTTCTGCGACCATTCCACTAGGTTTTTCTTTTCTTGAATGGCATGTCGACCGGTAACCAGCTCTAATAACAAAACACCATAACTGTAGACATCACTCTTCTCTGTCAGCTCGTCTGTCGCTCCAAATTCCGGATCGATATACCCAGCTTCTTTATGCTTCACAAAGCCAAAATCCGCAACCTTGGCCGTAAAATTGCCGTCTAGAAGAATGTTGCTGGATTTAATGTCTCTGTGACACAGAGGAGGATCACAGTAGAAATGAAGGTACTCCTGCATTCATTTTGAGGATCGCAGAGAGAGAAATGAAGGCGAATTTGCGACATTAGAGGTGCATCTATAACATCAATGGCAATTCGCAAATTGATTTGAGAATCACAGTAAAAAAGAATGAAGATGGATTTATGACATTACCAGTGCATTTGCAACATCGATAGCAATTCGCATCCTAGTACCCCAACTCAACACATTTCTTCCTGGAGCTAAGATCAGATTATAAAAAGATTGAATTCAGATGGGAATTGAATTGATAGTGGCATGAGATTTTTAACGAAAGAAACTCACGGTGAAGATGATCATTTAAGCTCCCATTTTCCATATATTCATACACAAGAGACCTATGGCGTCTGTCAATGCAGAAACCTTTGAGAGCGACAAGATGACGATGATGCAACCTTCCAATGAGCTCTATCTCCCTGCAAAATTCCTTCTGGCTCTGCTTAGACACTTGTTCAGAATTTATCTGCTTAACAGCAGCCAAAGAACCATCAACAAACCGTGCTTTATATACAGTTCCAAATCCACCATCGCCACCTCTTCCTAAAACCGAGCTAAAATTGTCTGTAGCTTTCCTCATTTCCTTGTAGCCAAACTTCTTAAACATCAATGGCGGACCGACAGAGATGTTTCTCGTCGACGGTGGAGGAAAGACAGATGGAGGAGGAGTTTCTTCTGCATTATTTAATTCCTTTCTCTTCTTCCTGATTAGTATTATCATAACCGCGAAGAGGAAAATTGCTGAAATGGTAACACCAATGCCAACACCCTGAGCCAAAGTGAGATGGTATGAATTACGATGTTTATTTATTGTCGTCACACCAGTCAAATGATGAATAGAGTCTACATCCTCCGTCGGATCAGGGGCAACCGACGGCGATTGAAGTGGAGGTGTTCCTGAGAACCCAAGTCCATCAACCGCAAACAGACAGCTTGCAATGTCGATGGTTGATGCCTGATTTCCATTATTAGCAAGGGTTACAAAAGCTGCATTGCGGCATGTACTCAATTCAATGCTGTTCGCGGGTCTTACGAGACGGTGGATGTGTGAAATGGCTGTGTTTAAACACTTTCTGCAAACACCATCTGCTGAAAGCGGTAACCTACAATAGTTGACGACATCGGTAAAATTAGGAGACTGCAGCATTTGTAATACGGTTGTTTTCCCTCTACATTGATAGTCAACAACGATTTTCGACCCAAGTCCGCAGAAAAGCATCGCATTGGATGAAAAACCATGGATTTCTAGGGTTTCCGATATGTTAGTAACACATTGATCGGAGAATTCAACAGGAACCCCCAGTTGGCCAGTTGAATCAGCATATCGTGCAACGGAAACTGCGATCAGAGCATTCATGTAACGGCAACATTTCGCTCGTTCTGTTGGATTTGAACATGCAGTTGCCGCCGATGTCAAATCGGACCAACTCAAATCTAAAGGACACACTGCCGTAGCAACAAAAAGAAGAAAATGCAATATTTTTATCATCTTCGATGAAACCGACATGAGATCGAAATAACGAAAGCAAGAAAGAAAACGAAACCTGACGCAGTGACCGGTAGGGACGAATGAGATACAAGTGATATCGCAACTAAAAGAAGAAGAAGAAGTAAACGATCAAATCCAGCATCGCCACCTAGCATTTCCCGACCACAACGGCGCCGAAAGTAGCAGCTTTCTCCGGCCGCCCTTCTTCCTATTCGAGTTCTCTACTGAGGGTTTCGCCTTTTGAAGAGTTAGCGTGAGGAAAGAGATACGGGACCAACTCCGGAGGGAGGAATAAAAGAATATAACAATTTTTAGGTAAAATAAATAAATAACCCAGTAAATAAATACAAGAATCATGTCAAATATCCGCCATTTTCGGAATCAACGTATTGCCTGTCCTGAAAATCTCCTTAAAATCGTCGGCATTCATCTATGATGCAATTGACATGTTCTATTAATAGGACCTGTGACCCAGTTCTATTAATAGTTGGTTCCTGTGACCCAGTTTAGATGTTCCTGGGTTGTCACGGTGGATCAGACCTGGACTCGAGCCGGGTTGGGTCTTGGGGTGTTCTTAGACTCTGGTACTGGGCCGGGTTTGTTCATGTTATTTTTGGACCGTTTTAGAGGGTTGAAGGTATCATCAATACACATAAGGTGTTTGGCATTGTTCAATTAATAAGACACTTGAAGTACGAACTTTAATCACTCGACGATTTTGCTTATCAACAATTTGTCAATCTTAATTGATGGGCAACCCTGTTTAATCTAGTTTTTGAGATGATGACACAGGAGTTTAAGAAGGAGGAGGAGGTATTAGAAAAAAAACAACCTAATATGATGTAATAGTTCGTTTTATTTTGGATTTAATATTTTAGAATTAATTAATTAAATAATTAGAATTAGTATTTATAATTGCCACATGACAGCGTTAGGTAGGTGGATTGTATTTTTATTGTGTATATAAGTGACTAGAGTAAATGAAATCACAAAGTTGGAGATCGTGGAGTCGGAGGACCACTAGGGTTTAGGGTGAGAGAAGTCGCGAGTTGAGAAAAAGAGTCGGTTGGGAAAGAAACCCAAAGGTTTTTGTATTAGAATTTGAAAAAGTGAAGTATAAACTATTACAATGATCTATTTATACCATCTACTTTAACCCTAGTTTTAATGGGCCAACATAAGGATTGGGTCTTACTAACTTAATCTAATCTAATCTCTAAATACTAAATACATAGCTTAACTTAATGGATCAAATAATCACTCTTAATACCCCCTCAAGCTGGAGAGTGTATATCATAGAGTCTCAGCTTGGGTAGTAGATTTTTCAATGATTCTAGACTTGCTGGTTTTGTCAAAATGTCTGTCACTTGAGATGTTGTTCGAACATGTTGTAATTTGAATAAACCTGCTTGAAGATGGTCACGAATTAAATGACAATCAATTTCTATATGTTTAGTGCGCTCATGAAATACTGGATTTGATGCAATGTGTATTGCAGCCATATTGTCACAATGTAGCAGTGTTTCTCCAGATGGTTTAACCTGTAAATCATTTAGAAAGTAATGTAACCACATTATCTCACATACAGTTGAAGTCATGACTCTATATTCACTTTCAGTAGATGACCAGCTTATTGTTGTTTGTTTTTTTGATTTCCATGCTATGGCTGAACCTCCTAGCAATATTGTATAACCTGTGATAGATTTCCTGGTGTTAGGGCAGTCAACCCAATCAACATCACAATTAATAAGCCTCTAATTGAAGAGGTGCATCTCTTTTGTACATAATGCCTTTGCCTGAAGCTCCTTTTATATACTTCAGTATCTTCATGGCTGAATTAAAGTGTGATTGTTTGGGATCTGTCAAGAATTGACTATGATGACTAACTGAGAATGCTATATCAGGTCTTGTGATTGTTAGATATAGTAACTTCCCAATTAGCTTCCTGTAAATTGATGGATCTTTTAGTAGGGCATCCATTTCAGGATTTTTGTAGTTGTGAGACATTGGGATTTTAGATGGGGAAGATCTCAATTGTCCAAAGTCATGTAGGATATCAAGGGCATATTTCTTTTGTGATAGGAAAATACCCAAGTTTGATTGAGATACTTCAATTCTTAGAAAGTATTTGAGTTTGCCCAAATCCTTTATATGAAATTGAAGATGTAGGTATTCCTTTAACTTTTGAATTTCAGCTTCATTGTCACCTGATATGATTAGATCATCCACATAAATAAGTAGACAAGTATATGAATTTGCAGATGATTTAAAAAAATAATGTGTAATCAGAATGGGATTGTGTATATCCAAATTTGGCTTCAATTCTTAGAAAGTATTTGAGTTTGCCCAAATCCTTTATATGAAATTGAAGATGTAGGTATTCCTTTAACTTTTGAATTTCAGCTTCATTGTCACCTGATATGATTAGATCATCCACATAAATAAGTAGACAAGTATATGAATTTGCAGATGATTTAAAAAAATAATGTGTAATCAAAATGGGATTGTGTATATCCAAATTTGGTTAAGGCAGAAGTTAGTTTCTTATACCAATTTCTGTTTGCTTGCTTTAGACCATATAAAGATTTTTTTAGTTTGCAGACTCTGGTATCATCAGGTGACAACATCCCTGGAGGTGGAGACATGTATATCTCCTCAGATAGGTCACCATGTAAGAAAGCATTGCTCACATCCATTTGGTATGTGGTCCAGCTTTTGATTGATGCAACTGCTAATAGAGTCCTGACAAATATGATCTTTGCAACAGGTGAGAAGGTTTTTTTGTAGTCAAAACCTTTTACCTGAGTATGGCCTTTTGCAACTAATCTTGCCTTTAGTCTCTCAATTTCACCATTGGATTTGTGTTTTACTTTGAAAACCCATCTAGATCCAACAATTTTCCTTCCTTTTGGTTTTGTCACTATTTCCCATGTGTCATTGAGCTCTAGGGCTGCAAGTTCATCATTCATAGCCTTTACCCATTCAAGGCTTTGGCTAACCTGTTTGAAAGATGTTGGTTTTGTGGTTATGGAAATTTTGTCTAGAAAGTCAGTGTGAGCAGTGGACAACCTCTTGTATGTCAAATAATCATGCATTGGATATGAGGTGCCTTTTGATTTTCCACAGCTTGTTGCAAATTAACAGAAATAGTCATTTAGTTTTATAAGAGGTTTTGTTTGTCTCTTTGGGTATCTTGAGTTTTGTTGGATGCTTGGAATTATGTCAAGATTTGTGTGTTGCTCTTGAATTGTCTCTGATGGCTCAGAGTTTGATGTTGTTTGGTTTGGAATTTCAGAGTTTGGATTTATTTGAATTGTCTCTGATGACTCAGAGTTTGAATCTGTTGAAATTTGAAAGTGTGAGTCAGTTTGAGAGATTTGATATACTTCTGAAAGATCAGAATCATCTAATAGTATGTTATTGAATCTTTCAGTTGTTGTATGATTTTTGGTTTCATTTGAGTTGACTTTGTTTAGTGGGAATTCTTCCTCATAAAATGTAACATCTCTACTTATAGAGATATGTTGACTATCTAGTTCATAGATGATGGAACTCTTTTGGGTTGGAGGATGACCTAGATATATGCATTTCTTAGCTCTAGGGGAGAATTTGTCTTCTTTTACAAGGCATGTTGCATAACACAAACAACCAAAAGTCCTGAGTCCTTCATAGTTGGGTTATTTGGAATGCATGAGCTCGTATGGGGATAGGTTTTGTGTTACCTTGGATGGTAACATGTTGATGATATGAGTGGCTTGGAGAATTGCATATCCCCATAACTCAGTTGGGAGGGAGCATTGGAATTTCAATGCTCTAGATACATTTAAGAGGTGTTGATGTTTCCTCTCAACCACACCATTCTGTTGTGGTGTGTGGGGGCAGCTGGAGTAATGAATGATTCCCTTTGCCTTTAAGAAATCATACATGGCTGAAAAAAAAAATTCTCCACCATTGTCAGTCCTAATTGATTTGACAGAGGTATCAAAGTGATTATCAATTAGAGCACATAAATTCTTAAAAATAGTAAAGCATTCAGACTTCATAGATATAAGATAAGTCCATGTGTACCTAGTGTAATCATCAACCACAGTTAAAAAATATCTCTTCCCATGGATTGTTGGAGTGTGAAAGTTCCCCCACACATCCATGTGAAGCAAATCAAATGCATGTTTAGTTCTAGATGCATGAAGTGGGAATGACTTCCTAGGTTGTTTAGCAAAATGGCATATGTCACAATATTTATCAAAAGTAGAATTTGAAAAGTTAAAAGACAAATTGTTTAAAATGTGTTTCAGTCTGTCACTTGAGATGTGACCAAGCCTTCTGTGTCATGTAGATGTTGTGATGGCACCTGCAAAAGAATCTTCTTTACTGATGTGTGGTAACAAGTATAACCCTTTTTCCATCATACTCTGACCAACTTCCTTCATCTGAACCTTATGAATGCACATGATTTAGAAAACTGAACTGATTAGGTGTCATATTGAGTTAACTTGCTAATGGATAGCAAGTTCACTTGAAAATATACATCCTTTAGTGTGATGTTGGGTGAGACAGAGATGTCACCCTTTAGGGAGACTGTTTGACTGTCCCCATTAGGTAGTGAGATCTTGAAGGGATCACACTTTGTGAGTTTTTGGAATAATGATTCATTTCCACTCAGGTGTTCAGAGGCACCTGAGTCAATGATCCAATAGATGTTTAAGTATTTGTTAAAAATAGAATTTGCTTTACCTGGATCTTTGTACTTGGGCAGTGGCTTTGGATTATATTTCTCAGAGTAGAGTGGGAAGCCATATGGTCCAATGGGATTCTCAGAGGATTCAGTCTTTTTGTCATCACTGTCCCATGCTGTCCAAGTCTGCTCAGTGTTCACACAATTAGCTAAGCCTTGTGCTTTGTTAACCACAGATGGTGTTGGAGTTGTAGGATTGGCCCTAGTGTTTTTAGAAGAATATCCATGTTGATTGAAACACTTTTCATCACTGTGCCCAAACACAACACAGTGGAAGCAGTAATACCTTGTGTTGACTTGTTTACCACTTTTGTAGTATATTGGCTCAGTAGGAGTAGGGGTCTTTTTCTTGGATTTGGATTGAATGAAGATGGGATATCTGTAGGTCTGATGGTTGTTTGGAAGGGTGTCTTCCCTTTTGCAGAATAGAATGCAGAGCCCTGATTTGTGTTTGAATTGTTGGTTAATTTTTGTTGGGCTTCCTCATGTATGACCCTTGAAAACACCTTTCCAAAATTTGGGAGTTTCTTCATGGAAAGGATGGTGGATCTAATCTGCCTGAAGTTATCATTTAGACCCATTAAAATTTTTCTGATTTTCAGCCTTTCTTCCCTCTCATTTATCCTTCCATTGACATTACATGTGCAAGTGACACAACTACATCTAGAGACCTCTCCATAAGCATCTACTTCCCCCCACAGTGTCTTAAGGGTGGCACTAAACTTAGATACAGTGTTTGATCCTTGTTGGAGTAAGGCAATGTCTTGGGTCAGTTGGAACAAGTGTGTTTCATTTGATTGTCTGAACTGATCTCTGAGATCAGCTCAAATGATTGCAACATCATCCGTGTACATTATTTGGGAGGCTATCTCCTGAGAGACAGAGCTCCATATCCACTGACGGATTATCCCATGACAGGTAATCCAAGCTTCATGCTCCTCTTCATTATTTTGGGATGGTTCCTTGATGGATCCATTAACAAAACCCAATTTTCTTCTAGTTATGAGCATAGTTGTCATTTCCCTATTCCATGGATAGTAGTTTTGGCTACCCTGTAAGACATTTATAATGGATGGGGGGTCATAGTCAGTAGGCTTAAAGAAGTATATGGATGTAGGGTCGAACAGTGGACCACCCAGTGATTTCTTTTTCACAATCTGAACAGTTTGAGCATTCTCACTATCAGACATGATGATTACTCTGTAATATGTTTCATAGTACTAAAATTGTATCAGTATAGTGTAAGTATATTTTAAATGAGTTGAATGAATTAAAAAATGCATATTAAAATTTGGACTTGATAAATAGATTGATTTGAAGAAGCCAGAATACATGACTTTGATGATGGTTCTCATCCCATCTTTGATTGGTTTTGGTTGTGGACAGTGTCTAATTTTATTTGAATAGTTGGTTAGCAGCGAAAGCAATATGAGAAAAACATTTACCTTAATCAATGTTTTAAGATAGTTAACAGAACACGAATAAATTATGAGGAAAATCTTACTCTGCGCATTGTGTGGATAGATCACAGTTAAACAGAGTGATCTATCCAGTCGCAGCCATGGACATAGAATGTCCACCTTGCTTAATATGGTGTGGTCTGATCGAGAAAGATCTCAGACCATACCTATACATGGATACTTTCATGAGAGAATCATAGCATCGTTGGTTTTACCATCAGTAAATGATTTTAAATAGAGAGGTGACATGCACATAGATCTGATGAGGCATGCAACCAACAACAACATGGGAATAACAAACATAGCACATGATATGCATAGATCAACAGTTATAGCAACGATAGATAGGGTGTCATACATAAACATGCAACAAGTAGTTTTTTAGATTTAAGAGTTTCAACATGCATGTCATACATAACACATGATCCTATTCTATCACAAGCAAGGTCTTAGATATACCAGCCTTCGTTTAGAAAGGTGTAGATGGATGCCGGACAGAGTCGGTTCTCCTTCTTTGAGTCACGAGTTTCCCTTTGATCTTTACTGAAGACAGTGTCTGAGACAGCGTCGACGGTTTTAACAACGCAACACTCCGAGAGGCTCTGATACCATCACAAAATCGGAGATCGTGGAGTCGGAGCGTGAGCCGGAGGATTACTAGGGTTTAGGATGAGAAGTCGCGAGTCAAGAGGGAGAGACGGTTGGGAGAGAAACCCAAGGGTTTTGTATTTGTATTTCAAAAGATAATAATAAACTATTACAACAATCTATTTATACTAGCTAAACTTAACCCTAATTTAAATGGGCCGACATTAAGATTGGGCCTTGTTATCTAATTCTAATTTATAAATGCTAAGTACATGGCTTAGCTTAGTGAATGCGGTCCCCTCCCCAATAGTTGTGAATGTTGTTACAATGGTCGTTTCCAATGGTCCGAAATTAGTCCCCTGTCAGATCTTCAGTCAGAAGAGCCATGGAGAGGTAGATTGTTACAATCATTTCAATGCCTACTGATTCCCTCCCTCGTACAACCAGAAGTTGACTGTTGTTGTGATACCTTTTGGAAATCAATGCGAAACTGCTAGTGTTGGGTCTGCCAATGTTGCTGCTCGGAGTGAGGACTGTCGGTCTGGTATCCCGACTCAGGAACCTCTTCACACATCAAAGG
This sequence comes from Zostera marina, assembly GCA_001185155.1. Classification (NCBI taxonomy): domain Eukaryota; kingdom Viridiplantae; phylum Streptophyta; class Magnoliopsida; order Alismatales; family Zosteraceae; genus Zostera; species Zostera marina. Next base: position 132,099 of record LFYR01000718.1, on the reverse strand, counting down.
TAACAAGAATAATATTCAATCTTCAAAAATGTATTCTAATTATACTACTATTACAACTAGGGTGTCAAACGAGCCGAGCCAAACTTTTGCTTATAGAGCCGGATTCGGGCTCGGCTCGTTAAGATATCGTCTGGGCTCGGGCACGAGCTCAAAAGCTTATGCTCGGCTCGTCAGAGACTCTTCAGGCCGGGCTCGGGTTCGAATTAAAAAAAATAATTATTTGAAAACATGTGGGAAGAATCAAAACCGTGACCTTAAACGTTTTACCATTTCTGTTACACCTTCATTCTCTCTAAATTTAATATTATTTTAGTTTTTTATACTTCTTACCGAGCTTAACGAGCTTGAGTTTCAGGTTCGGTCTCGGTTCGTTGGGCTCGCAAGCCCGAACCAGACTTTATTTGACACCCTAATTACAACTGTTATTAACATATGGCTATCTCACTTACTGATGTTTCTAGATTCACCGTTGAACGCAGATCTTATGCTTTGAATGATCTTCTTCTTGTTTCATCTGCGTTTAAGAATTTATTTTGACAATAATGTATTTCTCGAATTTATTTGTCAGAATGTAAAAATTCAAGAAGTGGTAACAAATCTCACCCATACCCTGCATCCCGCCCCGTACCCGTTCACTCCTATCGACAACTCATCTCATTTTATCCAATCACATCCGAGCCTAAGCCTCCTCGATTTTTACTATAAAACGTTAAAATATGGTGGACGAATTTTTTGCCGGTTTTTTCTTTTCTCATCTATGATCTCCAGATTTGGTTACCGTGATTACTGCGCTCTTCTTCAAACTTTGCTCGCCAAAAAGTCCCTCTCCACCGGAAAGAAGCTCCACGGTCGGCTCCTCATCTCTGGTTTTGGTTTTCACACCATTCTCGCCACTAAACTCGTCACACTTTATTCGACTTGCAACTCTCTTGATAATGCTCATAAGTTGTTCGACAGAATTCCTAAGGAAAACATCTACCTTTGGAACGTCCTCATACGTGGGTACGCTTGGCACGGACCGCATGAGATGGCGATCAAACTTTACTACGAGATGATTAACCATGGAATTCTGCCGGATAGCTTCACATTTCCGTTCATGCTCAAGGCGTGCTCGGCTCTGTCGGCGATTGACACGGGTAAAGAGGTTCATGAACTCGCAGTGAGAACAGGTTGGGAGAAGGATGTCTTTGTTGGTGCGGGGATCGTCGATATGTACGCCAAGTGTGGGTGTGTTGCAGATGCCCGTGATGTTTTTGATAGAATGTCTGAGAGAGATGTTGTGGTTTGGAATACAATGATCGGTGCGTACACGCACAACGGCCGGCCATTGGAGGCAATTGATTTACTTAAAGATATGGTTTTGGATGGATTTAGTCCAACTGTCGCAACTCTTGTGACAGTTATCTCAGCATCGGCAGATTCGGCTACCTTGCTGAATGGAAGAGTGATTCATGGATTTAGTGTGAGGCGGGGTTATGAAAGCGACGATAAGGTTAAAACTGCACTTGTGGATATGTATTCGAAGAGTGGATGGGTGGCGATTGCTAGGAGATTGTTCGAGAAGCTTACTGTGAAGAGAGTCGTCTCTTGGAATGCTATGATTAATGGGTACGCAATGCACGGACACGCCGGAGAAGCCCTGAATTTGTTTTACAGAATGGAGGAGAACATGGTTGTACCGGATAACATCACCTTCGTCGGGGTTCTATCAGCTTGTAGCAGTGGAAGATTATTAGAAGACGGGAGGCGTTTCTTTAATCTTCTGACAAGACCAACCATACAGCATTACACGTGCATGATCCACCTCCTCGGTCATTCGGGGAGATTGGACCAAGCTTATGACCTCATAAACCAGATGCCGATGCAACCAGATTCCGGCGTGTGGGGTTCTTTGCTTAACGCTTGCAAGATTCATAGAAAAGTTGAGCTTGGAGAAGTTGCATTACAGAAGCTAATAGAGTTAGAGCCCGATGATGCCGGGAATTATGTTCTCCTCGCCAACATATACGCGCAGGCAGGGAAGTGGGAAGAAGCAGCTAAACTCCGAAATCAGATGGTCGACCTAGGTCTGAAGAAAACCATCGCATGCAGTTGGATCGACGTTAAGAATACCGTACATGCATTTGTTGTCGGAGACACATCACATCCGCAGTCAAACGAGATATACTCCGAATTGGATAGGATAGAAGGGCTCATGGCCGAGGCTGGTTACGTGGCCGACACCATGCCGGTGTTCCATGATGTTGACGATGATGAGAAGAAGAACATGGTTCGAAGTCACAGTGAGAGGCTCGCCGTTGCCTATGGACTTATAAGCACACCTCCAGAGACAAAGCTTCTGATAACCAAAAATCTTCGTGTCTGTGAGGATTGCCACGCTGCTATTAAGCTGATTTCAAGAATTAGTAACCGGGAAATTATAGTTCGGGACGTTAACCGCTACCATAACTTTCGAAATGGTGAGTGTTCATGCAAAGATTATTGGTAAATAGTAATCGTCAAAAGTTGATTACCATAATCACATTGGATTGAGGATAAATGACATATCTCTGGATCCATAAAACATCAATCGACCTATGAATTGAGCTACTTTTCTACAAGTTGGACAAGCATTACTGTTGGTCCAAAAATAATGTGTTGGGTCGACTGCTAAATATAGCAAAATTAGTTTAACTGAGAGTGAATCAGTATCTGATGTGTCTGCGATATAAGTTATATGTAAGCCAGAGTGTCAGATAAATGAGTTAAAAGTTGTTAGCAATAGACTACAGAATACTAAATTCGATGATTATAAATTAATAATGTAATCGCTTAAGTTACAATATATAAATCAATGATAATAGTAATACTCACTCACAATACAAATTCCATCATTTTGTTGTCTTTCGATTCTACTGTTATGCATTTACCTCAGTGGCGGCAGCACCTTCACCAGCGAGTGTTACCGTCACTTCTTCAACAGGTGGGTGGTCATATCGACATGTTGCGCCGTACATGCAATGATTATTCTTCTTATAAAAAGGACACATGATCGACCCCTAAAAAAATAAAGAAAGAAAAGCACCATAGGTCAATCTTGCCCATAGAGCAATAATAATTCATACATCATACCAAAGATCGCCATGGGTTTTAGTGTTTTACCTCACGTCTGGGAAGCCCAGCTGCAGTGAGCTCGACATCTTCCTTTGGCGCAGTCCAATTTGGAGGATGATGGAACTTGCAAGTGACTGCAAATTTACACTGCCCGGTTTTCATGTAAAACTGCATTCAATCACATAGATTACAAACATGCATTAATCATATCGGTAACAACAAACCTTAGTGTTGACCTAAAGAAAGCCTTTGACACTATTAGTTGGGCTTCCATCCTTCATCCTTGAGACCCTTTGGGTAATGGGTTTCTCCCAACATTTCATTACCCTCTGCTTCTTTCTCTGTCATAGTGGAAGGTGTTACCCCCACCAGGCCTTTCAAGAGCCAGAGAGGTCTGAGGCAAGGTGACCCCATATCCCCTATCCTCTTCAATCTAGTGATGGAATGTCTTAGTAGACTTATCTAGAAGGGTGTTGAGGAAAGGAAAATAGATATCTACCAAATTAATTGCACTAAATCTATTGATGACATTCTCATTTACTCTAAAGCTAATTCTAAATCTCTAAAAGCCATTAAGGATATCCTAGTTGTCTTCTCTAGTTCTCAGGGCTTGAGGTAAACACTGCCAAAAGTAGTGTCCATTTCTCCAAGGATGCAGCAGACCCTCCTCCAACTACAAGAGATAATTGGCTTTCCATCTAAATCCCTATCTCTCATTCTCTCACCTACCTTGGTATCCCTATATCTGGTAAAAGGAAGAGCTTTGGGCAGTGTATTGGCCTAATGAAACCCATGGAAAAGATCATGGTTAGATGGAAAAGAAGATGTTTGTCTCATTGGGGTAGGATCCCGCTTGTAAATTGGATCTTTGTGGATATGTTCTCATACTAGATATCTCATTGGGGCACTACCCTCCCCAATTTTATCTTATCCAAGGTTAGAAGGATTTTGACATTAGACTTACTGGCCTAAAAAAAGGTTGCTCTCTCCAAAAGATCAGTGAAGCCCTAGCTACCCCAGGAGAACATGACCCTCTGGCTAAAGGTATCTGGGCTAATAAACCCATTATGTTCTTTATTTTCTTATGGAGACTTAGATGGGGTTTCCTCCATTCCTTTACCACCCTTATAGCTTATGGGGTATTCCCACTCCTCAGAATCGTATCATTTGTAACTTAGTTCCCGAAACAATTAGACATTTGTTCTTCAACTGCCCTTACTCTAGAGTCTAGACACATCCTCTTAGCTAGCTCTGAGGCCACCAATCATGTTGTATGGAAAAATCTGAATTTGCAGATACCACAGAGTGGAGATTTTAGACTTGGGGATGTGATTGATTGTATCCAATCCCTAAGGCCAGGCTCAAACTAGTGGAGGTTACTTTGGTCTCGACAGGAGGAAACTACTTGGCACTTGTGGGCTGTGGCAGGAGAGGGATAGAAGATGGAGAACTGGCAAGTTGAGATCTGAAGAAGTAATGGCTGCTGAGGTGATCAAGGACTGTAAGATCTGCTTTGAGATTAAGGCAAAGCCCCTTGATAAGGGCCTACTGGAAACTACTACTATTAGTCATTGGTTGTACATGTTTACTTTTATATTGTTTACTTTTTGCTTTAAGCCTCTAGAGGACTATGCCTACTCCTGAGTAGTGCTGGTATTTAAGGGGTTTATTTTATGTTCATATTGTAATCTGGGCTAGGCCCTTTTCATTTCTAATGAAATTTCAACTTCATCGGAAAAAAGATTCACTATCAGAGGTGCTCGCAGATATTAACCAATACAGTCCCCCTTGGATCATTCTGTCCACATCTTCATCAGCTTCAGAAACAATCAGTAACACTCCATTCGGGTATATTCTATACGGCTTGGTCAGAGATTTATCCTTGGAAATCAGAGGAATAAGAGTGAAGTCCGAAGTGGATAGATTTCAACAGGAGTGTATTGAGTCGAGTAATAGCTCACGTTTGCACTAAAAGTTTAAATGTGGTCATGAGTTGATTGAGTTCTATTCCTGATGCTTGATGGGCACCACAATGACCACATACTTCGAATTCACCTAGTCATATTACATATATAAGATGGACTCTGTTTGTCACCCAAAGGTTTTACAATTCTAAAAGGGATTTCCTCTGTTTGCAAAAAAAAAGAGAAGAGGTAGTGGGTGAGTGCAGTGAAGATTATCCACGACACAACAAATCTGGTATAGTTACTCATACCAGATTATATATATATATATTTATAAATATACCTCTTTTTATAATATTAATTATTAAATAATTTGACATATTCACATATTATTATTTACTTCATAGATATCATATAACATAACATAATATATTATTAGGGCCAACTTCTAGTAGGATGTTTGAACATAAGATTTGGTGAGATGAAATTGACCCATTAATTTTCTGCCTTAAGATAAGATAACTGTGCTTTCCCAAATCTTGAGGCAGAGAAGAGATGGATAGATGTGACAAATGGCTGATATATCTCACCATATCACATCTGCACAGGACTATTATTAATTAAAAAGATACATTATATACAGAATGAACACATTGTAACTCATAGAATCCCTATCATTTATTTCGATTCTCTATGTAACTTGGGCATTGCCCTTTTTTTTAACGAAATTTAATTGCTTAAAAAAAAACCTATCATTCTGAAACAATAGCAGTGCAGAAATGAAATGAAATGAGAAAGGAATAATGGGCTCACATACGTGACATACTGTTTTCCCAGGACGTTGTGGATAAATGGATGACCCTTGCTGCAACATAATTACTTTATGTTTTGTTTATTAAAACATAAAAATTGATCCATTCAATATTTAGGAGGGAATGGAGGATCAAATGTGTCAAAACGAAGAGAAACTTACATCTGCTTGGGGCAAACCAGGATCTGTATTAGGAATGAATGATGCAGACAAATTCATGTTACCCAAAGGCTGGTATATTGTTTGGCCTGTTAAACCAGGGATTGATGGAATAAAAGAGTAGCATCCAGGAATAAAATTTCACAAAGTTAACAAAAATGGCACTTTTAACAATCATTATAGAAAAGTATAGAGGCATACCATTCCACTCTGGGTGACTATAGCGGCATGTAGCACCGTACTTGCAGCTGATTGTAAAATGAAAAAATCATATGAAAAATTGTGTCAACTTAGTAAGAAAATGCAGAAAATTCGAAGCAAATGAAAAAGAAAGAGCAGTAGTCAGACCTTCCAGTCCTAAGGTAGAATGGACAATCAGGTTCTTCCTGTGGAAATAAAATTAAGGTTGAAAAAATGATAATGAAGAAATTTCAGAATCTTTCGTAATAGTACATTAGTTTGGCAGTACTGAGTACCCTATCCTCAATATGAGATAATTAGTTTGAAACGGTCAAATTCAGGTTGGAAAATTCAATATATATTGCGAAAATGCAACTTATAAAGTGAATTAGTGAACAATTAGGTAGAAAGCGAGAAACTCAAAACACAAAATTAATAGATTACAAAAAAAAAGCAAATAATAAGACTATAAAGATGATATCAATTACAGGGAAAAGAAGATATCTATATTTTACCGGTCTTATAGGAAGTCCTTTTGTATTATGCATTGAAGCTGGAGATACACTAAAACCTGGTGTCACTGAAAATTGTTTAGATTTTTCAGTCCCATATTAAAAACTGTGATCCATTACCATTTACCACTAGCAGGGTATTAGGTTCTGGTTCCATACCCGGTATCTGAAGATCCTTTGGATGATTATAAATACAATGCACTCCAAACATGCAATTTCCGGTTTTGGCATAGTACTGTTGAATTTAATAATGGGAAAAGAGTTAAGGTCACATTATAAAAATTAATATAAATTATATTCCAAAGCATTAAAGAGAGAGAAAATGACAATAATTTGTTACCGAACAAATTGGCTCATGAGGTCTCTCTGGAAAAGTAGATGCATCAGCAGTTTCAGCATTAAACTGCAATGAATTAGAATAAACCCTAATTATTAAATAAGAAGAATAAGTAGAATAAATGAATAAAAAATAATCTGATACAGTGACACCACACCAGTTTGTTTGTGGTGACCTAGTTGCTATGTTCATAGTTGGCAACATCACCTTGTTCAAAATTGGCCACATCACCATATTCATAGTCGTAGTTTTTTTGATAAAAAAAGGCAACTATAAACATGATAGCTATCAACTAGGATACCACAATGTGGTGCACCGTAAAAGAATTCTTTTCTAAATGAATGCTGTAAGAATTAGATAAAGTTCAGAGTGAATATACATTATCTTTCGGATGATTGAACCTGCACGTGTTGCCGAACTTGCATTTCTGAGTCCTCATGAAATACTGAACATCATATTATGTACCAGATATTTTAAAATAGATTCAAATATTCAATAAGGTAAACAAGGCAATAAGATCAAAACATTATGCAAACTCTTGTTACAAGGCAGTCTGGCTCTCCTGGTCTCTCCGGAAGACATTCATTCAAAGGAGAAAGAGGGACCTACAAAAAAAGCTCTATAAGACAGCTAATGAATATAATTTTTTTAGTAATATGTCAAAATGAAACAATAATGACTTTAAACAGTTAAATACAGTAAAAAAAAGATACTTGCATCTTTAACAGATAGGATGACTTTGTTAATTCTTTCAAGAAAATGAATACCATGGGAAAAAATGGTACTTCTCAAGGTAAAATAGGCTTAAGAGCTAGGAACCTGTCAATCATAACCAAAGCAATGGCATTAAAAAGAGTTGCTACTTTTTGGGAGCAGGGGTCCTCTATTTTAATAGATCCTATCTATCTTAAGGTAAAAACCCTAAATTTTATTTTATTTTTTTTACTTTGCTTACTTTTCATAAATTATGTTTGACCTTAAAATTTTGTTTTTAGTTGGTACTTTGTTGAGAATTGGAACTCATTACTCATTTGTTTTGGAAATAGAAGTCTATACCTCTAATTAAGCATTTAAAATATTTATTTTGTATTAAATATCTATAATGTATAATAATATTTAAAAAACACTATAAAAAAACCCCACATAATTTCGATTAAGCTATAGCTTAAGCTAGCATATGCATATGCATATGTGAAAATGTCAATTACATAACCACATACACGCATAGGAAACCTTGGAGATACCTCATGAGGTACCTTCATTTTCAGAGGAGCAGATGGACTCATGTTGATCAAATAAGCTGCAGTACTTACCAAGCTTGTTCATGCGACGCTTAGGCGTCGCCTAGGCGTCGCATATGCGACCATGCGCTCCAGCGCATGTAGGCGTTTGCCTTCATGCGCTGGAGCGGGTTAGGCGGGTCCGGGTCGGATCTGACCCGGACCC
>LFYR01000718.1:0-107059 GCA_001185155.1 Zostera marina | reverse complement strand
CCCAACGGGCGGACAGGGGGCGGACGAGCAGACAAAGGGGCCGGACCGTAAAAACCCACGAGGCCCAATGACAACAAGTGAAGGCTATAAATACCTCCCCTGGTCCAACTGGGGGAGGGGTTGAGAATTAGGAGAGAGTGAACACTTGGGAGAGTTGAGGTTGTGGGCTAACACCGACGAGCACACACACCAACAATTAGTAATACTACTCCATCCCTACTTGTATTCAAAATGTGTAAGGATGGAAATTACATGACGTGAGTCTCCCGGGTATTCATATTATCTTGTTTCGGCGTAAAAACCTAGATCATAGTCAAAAAAACCTATTTCCTATAACTAGGGGGTGAGCTTCCAAGAGAAGACAAGCAAATCATCATGTAAGACTGTAAGAGACTCTAGTATAGATAGATTAAAGAGTGGATAACGATGACTGAGCATGCAACACTTGAGATTATTTTCGGACGAACGGCGAGGCAGGGACGAACGGCGAGACCGGAGGCAGGGACACCGGAGCAAGGACGCAAGGCAGGAGCAGGAGACCGGCGGCAGCAGAAAATTTCAGAACAGACGCGTTCTGTTCTGATTTGGGGTTTTTATTAAACCCCAACTTTTACATGGCGGATTTCCACCATGTAGGTACACTTAAGTTCCGCCCGGACTTAAGTGAAAGTCCACTCAATCGAAATTTAGACGGGCTTTTTTCGCCCGAGTCCCCGAATACTTAACATGGCGGACATCCGCCATGTTAAGTCAATTTAATCGGGTAATCGGGCTGAATATTGGGGGGAAATCGAAATTTTGGGCGGGATAGATCCGCCATCTAAACACCGCTATCGAAAATAATTTTGAACCGCCGTCGAGCCAAAACATCCGCCATCTAAAGGCCGCCATACAAGGGGTCCTTTTTTTTGTAGTGTGTAAATATATTTTAAATGAATTAAAAAAATGCATATTAAAATTTGAACTTGATAAATGAATTGATTTGAAGAGGCTAGAATACATGGCTTTGATGATGGTTCTCAGCCCACCTTTGATTGGTTTTGGATGAAGGGAATTTGTATTCAGATAGTGTCTAATTTTATTTGAATAGTTGGTTAGCAGCGGAAGCAATATGAGAAAAACATTTATCTTAGTCAATGCATTAAGATAGTTAACAGAACATAAATAAGTTGTGAGGAACATCTCACTCTGTGCATTGTGTGGATAGATCACAGTTAAACAGGGTGATCTATCCAGTAACAGCCATGGACATAGAATGTCCACCTTGCTTAATACGGTGTGATTTGAAAGACATCTCATACCACACCCATACATAGATATTTTCATGTGAGAATCAGAAACATTGTTGTCTTTACCATTAGTAAATGATTTTAAACAGAGAGGTAACATGCACATAGATCTAATGAGGCATGCAACCAACAACAACATGGGAACAACAAGCACAGCATATGGTATGCATAGATCAACAGTTATAGCATTTTGGTATGATATTAAGATTAGCAACGATAAATAGGGTGTCATATATAGACATGCAACAAGTAATTTTTTAGATTTAAGAGTTTCAACATGCATGTCATACATAACATATGTAGTCCTAATCTATCACAAGCAAGGTCTTAGATATACCAACCTTTGTTTAGAAAGGTGTAGATGGATGCCGGACAGAGTCGGTTCTCCTTCCTTAAGTCGCGAGTTTCCCTCTTTGATCTTTTCTGGAGACAATGTCTGAGACAGTGTCGAAGAGTTTAGCAGCCCAGCACTCCGAGAGGCTCTGATACCATCACAAAGTTGAAGATCGCGGAGTCGGAGTGTGAGTCGGAGGGCCACTAGGGTTTAGGGTGAGAGAAGTCGCAAGTTGAGAGAAAGAGTCGGTTGGGAAAGAAACCCAAAGGTTTTTGTATTAGAATTTGAAAAAGTGAAGCATAAACTATTACAATGATCTATTTATACCATCTAACTTTAACCCTAGTTTTAATGGGCCAACATAAGGATTGGGCCTTACTAACTTAATCTAATCTCTAAATACTAAATACATAGCTTAACTTAATGGATCAAATAATCACTCTTAATATGAAAAGTTATGAATTGAATACTCAACAAAGTTTTGTTTCTCTCTCAGGCTCCTTCAGGAGAATCTTCTTCTCAACCTCAGGCTCATTCGGGAGATTCTTCTTCTCAATCTCAGACTCCTTTGGGAGATTCTTCTTCTCAATCTTAGGCTCTTTCGAGAGATTCTTTTTCTCAATCTTAGACTCATGCGTGGGATTTATTTAGTTTATGTTCTCTAACGACCGATAATGAAGAACGGTTGTTACATATGACAGACTTATAGTGACGGATTTCCACCATTGATGGTTGAGTACTTTTGACGACGGAAATTCGTCATTGATTCTTATAATCCGTCAGGGTAAGGCATGAATAAGATGACGGTTTTTTATAATTTTCGGACACTCCTATAGTTGGATGTGAACAAAGTAAAAAAAATGAACCACCAAAATCTTTATCTTATGCGATATCGTTTTTTAAAATATATTGTCCGAATCTCTCTAAACGTACATGATAATTAAATCTTTTATAGTTTACATAATTAAACATGATAAATTCTTATGAAAAAGATTGAATCTTAGTAAAGTTTGTTAAAAAACCATGAAAGATTAAAAAAAAAAGTAACAACTAAACAATTAATTTAATTGACAAGATCCTACAATTTATATTTTAAATTTCAATCAGTGTGTTTATAAATTAGTCAACTTTTCTGACATGAAATCATAAAATAAACAATGATTGGTTGACTCTTTTTAGTCAATCCGTGTTATAGTATCTTTTCAAAGAAGAAGAAGAAAACAATCTTGCCGACCTGTGAATCTGCCATCTATGTCGGCGACGTCAAGAATTCAATAAACCGGCAACAACGAAAAACGAAAGTCAAAACTACATTCCAAAAACTTACACCCAATCTCGTGCTGTTTTTTTTTTTATTCCATTCTATTCCGTCCGTCAACCAGAATATATAGAGAGGAGGAGATCGATCGATCAATGTCAGAAGAGGCTTCAAATCTAAGATGAGTATTCCAGAATCAAAATATAGCTTCGGACACGATGAAGAGATGGCGGTCATAGTGTCGGCGTTGACTCATGTCTTATCTCCGACGAGCGAAAAACCAGAACCGGAATCCAGTGGTTCTTCTTCTTCTACAAGTGAAGCGACGGTGGGTACTGCGGAAAACAAGTACCGTGGAGTTCGGAAACGTCCGTGGGGAAAATGGGCGGCGGAGATACGTGATCCGAAGAAAGCCGCGCGTGTTTGGCTAGGCACTTTCACCACACCTGAGGCGGCCGCGAGAGCTTATGATGCTGCTGCTATACGGTTCCGTGGGAACCGAGCTAAGCTTAACTTTCCTGAGAACGTCAGACGACTGACCCCTACACCACCACCAATACAATCATGTCCGCCGCCTCTGCCGTCGATGCCATCGATGCCGCCGTCTATGTACGACGACTGGCATTTTGCTACACCGTTGCCTGACTTTCACGACAACACACCAATGTCGCTTCCTTTTCCATCGAGTGACGCTCCGTTTTACTCCACTGAAAGTCAGATTCTTGATCCTCCGATGGTCTGGGAGCAATTTCAATTGGGTGGAGGTACATCGTCGGCGTCTACCATGCTGTCGTTCACCGACGGATCAAGTAGCTCTGACCAGTTTGGTCACTGGTTCTGAGTTCCGACCAAACGGAATACCCGATTAGATGTGGTGATTTCAAATAAGGCCCCATAATGAGATGGGCTTTTTATGATATGCTTAGAATGGCCCGGTCCATAATGATCTTGCTTCAAAATCAGACGAATTAGGGTTTCTCCCAAACGTCTATAAAACTAGAGTATTCGGGATGTTGTCTTATTGATTTCGTCGACGATCTGTTTTTAGGGTTCTTATTTTTTTTTTTTCTTTATTTTTGCTACGTCGTAATATTCGGATGATGATAAATCGCTGTGCTACGTGCAGCATCTATATGGATGCGATGAGCGGCACATCCACACGAGATTTCTGACTACGTTTTTTTCTTTTTCTTATCCCAATCTCTACTGCTTTTCACAATTTTTTTTCTTTGTTTCAGAATTTGTTCGATTTCGTAATCGTTTGCTTTGATCTGTTACTTTTCTTGTTGATTTGATTTCGAAATTACATGTTTTGATCCGTTAATTTTGATGTTTATTTGAGTTCCGAAATTTGGTTGATACATTGAATCAATTTTTAGGCTTCTTTTGATTTCGAATTCAGTTGATGCAGTGATCAATTTTTAGGGTTCTTTTGATTGATTTTGATTTCAGTTGATGTATTCAATCAAAGATTATCTCAGAACAAAAACGAAATGGAATTCTTCAATCAAAGATAAATTAAAAACCAGAATCAGAATTACAACAGTTAATTATCACTGATTCAATAGTACTACTTACCCATCGTTAGTCAGAAAAAACGCAAGAAGAACAACACCAAGAGCAAAGACAATAGTAAAACCAGCAAAAAATAAAATAGCAATCTTTGAGAATCCTTCTTTAACTTTACCGGCAACATCAACCTGATGCATTAATTCTTGTACCTTACCCATATCGGAATCCTTGACGGCGTGCATGAGTTCACCTTCTAAACTCTCAAACCTTGCAAGTCTTCTTCTTTTACCGGAATCTTTCACCGACCAGATAAAATCTGTGAATCTCCACAGAAGAATTCCGACGTATATAGCCACAACACAATCAGTACTGTAATGATGTCTTTCACGCACTTCTCTTTGTGCACTGTGAAGCACCAGAACCCAAATCATACCGGAACTCCAACCTCCATAAGCTTCCGTCCATGCCATGGCTGTCAGAACGGCGACCAACATATGGCCACTGTACATCAGATCGTTACACCCACCTCCGGCTCTTTTAAGTAGATTGTACCATGAAGGCCCTTCAGACGGATTTGGTCTCAGTATATCGATTAGAAAATTCATCGCGCCCCACTCCGGTCGGTACTCTCCTGGGTAAGTCCCTGTGTTTGTCGGAGTATGATGGATATCGGTGGATAGTAATCTGCGGATGTTACCGTTGGAATCAGATGAGTATGGGGTGTAGTAGTTTTGTGCCCAGGGATGTGGGTATGACGGAACAGGGAAACGAGAAGCTGCACACCATGGTCGGAGAGATGGGAGGATGGTTGAAACGAAAGTTAATGCTCGGAGAAGACGACCGATTGCCATTGTGAACATGTACCTTGCGGCTAATCCGAGACCGGGGGCTTTGACAGAGTTGAATAGAACCGAAAACCCTAGCATCATGAATAGCATCAGGTAATGGTGGAGGCTGATGAAATGAGCTCTGAGCATCTCGACTGCCCAATTGGGTAGTTTCTCGTTCAGTGCTAGAAGTAGCCATTGACCGGTGTCTGGAAGTGGGTTAGTTGATCTGCATACATACATACCCAAATCGGAAAAGTGAAAAAAAAACAAATGTGAAGATTGAAGAAGAAGAAAAGGCAAATTTACCGATGCCAATCTAATCCAAGCACGACGGTGACGAATCTGACGGAGAAAGCTTCAATCAAGAGAGCGGAGAGCATGAAAATCAGAGATCCAAGGAAAGGTATCGCCGCCCTGAGTTCTGAAGACCAGTTTTTGTAGAAAGGTGCTCGGACGACGGATGCAAGAGCCAGTGCTGCCCATAGAGCCGGTTGTAGACACTCATGCCACCTGGGAGAGAGCTCTCTTAAATAGTCTACGCACACATATGAGATCGCCGCCACTCCTAACCCTCCGTTCTCCCGAAATAACCACCGTGACCACTGATTCCGCCTCATTTTATTCTCCTCCCCCCATCCCGTCGTCATTTCGTACGGTAGTCAGATCTCTCTTGTGATTATCGCTTGCCACTTCGTCAACACTAGTTCTTTAAAGTGGGAGTTAATTACGAGATTAGTGTTTAATTAAATCACTAATTAATTCTCTTTCTTAATAATGATTTCTATTCCCATTGGACCAAGGATGATATATATCATCAGTTACCTTAATAGAACTACTGTCAATAGAATTTTGGACAGACAATTAATAGTTACCGTGATCCATTATTGATATCTACTTGTAAAATTCCTACCGAATGAATAGTAATCACTAAACTACCTAAAAAGATAATACGTGATCAATATATTTAGCAAGTGTTAATGAAGAATGGTTTGGGATTTAAAAATGAAGAATTAGTGTTAATTAGTAATTAATATGTGCTAAACGTGTAATTATTCATTTAATTATGTACTGGATATGTAATTATTATTCAAGCTGGTTGATAAAATGACATACCTTTTTTTACTTTTGAAAAATACATGACCTGTAGAAAAGAATTATGTACATGAGAGCCAAGGTAGGCAGCACCACTTCCCCATGGTTAAGAACATGGATTGCAATGGGTTTGGACATTCGTCGTCTTCGGAGAAAGTGACATGTGGAAGGGGCATTTCTGGTGGCAGGTGATGGTGAAAGGAGTTCACTGCAGCAGCAATACCATCCTCATTTCCAATCTGTTTAGCCAATTCCATCACACGCAATTTCACCTGTAATGGTGGAAAGAATATCATAATCTACCAAAATCAAATAAAACAACTATACCGATAAAATGATTAACCAGACTTTTCTGTTACCTCTGGGTCGAGCATATATTCTATTGCATTTGATAGACGCTCAGTGGTGAGTTGAGATATAGGTATCGGCGCAGGTCCTACTCCTCTTTCATAAATCCTATCACCCCAGAAATATTGATCACCAAAAAATGGTACAACGGTTGTTGGACACTGTAATATCGTTTCACATAAAATTACTACTTTGAATCAAACAAAAAAAAGGAATTAGGATTATAGAATGAATGATACCCCAGCTATTAATCCCGTCGCAGTCGTACCAGCACCACCATGATGTATCTGTATTTTGTCCAATCATAAAATTCATCAAAATGTAGAATATATAGTGCACACATTTCAAGAAAAAACAACTGAAGAATTTGCTAATCTGCACGATGCACCTATATGCTGCAGGTAAACTTAATAGCATTTATGTGTTGGAATGTATTGGAAACCCAACACAAATGTAAAACAGACAAGTAGACAACTTACCACCGCGGAGCATTGAGGAAATAACCAGTCATGTGGACAATCATCGAGAAGAAAAACATCTTCAGGAACTTCAAATACTATAGGAAAGAAGAACATTGTGTAAAGTGTTAATTCAGAGTTGATAATTACTCAAAGTAATTTTCGAAGAGAGAACTCAAGTTTCACAAATGACAAAACATCTCAACCATTCATTCAGAAGAGAACCAGACTTTAAACAGACAGTCTAGCTTCCAAAAGGAGTGGTTGAGGATCTCTGCTAATGGGAGTAGTATGGCTCTGAAATAGGGACAATTTAAAAACAGATAACTCCCCATGTTGCTGGAATTTGGACTCCCCATTCTCTTAGTTTCTGCCCCCATTTTATTCTAGAAATCATTATTGAAAACATGGTAGGCATGTGGGATCAGATCCCTTCTGCAATCAGGTCCTTGTGACTTATGTTCCTGATAGATTCAATGATTCCTCCCAGAGTCATGATGGCGGAGCCTGCTCTCCACAGAGCAAAGTAATAGGCTATACCATCAAATCACATAAATTTTCTGCCAGAAATAAAAGCTTTCCAGAAGAAGTCCTGGGTGGATTTGATTTGTGTCTCATTGACAGGCCTACTCCTGAGTCCTGATGTATCTTTCTTGGATCCATTGGACACGTATAAAGTCACTCTTATCCTCGAACTTAGAGACTCTCTTTAGGATGGTTGGGAGATTTCTAATACTTAGACCCCCCTCTGATTTAGACAAAACCATATAGGACCATGGGATTCCCTTTCTTCCATCCCATATGAAGTTGTATGCAAGTTTTTTAATCTTTTTTCCATTGATTCTGGGAGGGAGATTCTCTGGGCCTAGTAGGAGAATTTCCCTGCAATAATCCAATTTACCAATTGGATCTTACCTCCATAGGAGCAGTACCTCCCACTATATCTAGCTATTATGTCCTCAATTGATTGAATTAATGGTCCAAAAATAGTTGAAGCATCCTTTCCAGAGACGGGGAGACCCAGGTATGCGATGGGAAGTTTCTTGACAAGAAACTTTAGTATGTTGTGGAGGTCATTGTCCTCACAAACCTTAAAGAAAATGAAGCTCTTTGAGGTGCCCTCTAATCCTAAGAATTGTATGAACTGTGAAGGCATCAAGGATGGCCTTCAAGGATTTGGGGTTTGCCTTAGTAAAGATGAGAATGTCATCTTCATACATCAAGTGTGTGATGGAAGTGACTCTATTTACTTGATATGTCCATTCTCTTATTCCTTACATCCCTCTCTATGTGCTCACTTAGAGTATCAAATTATCCATCACCGTGTCAAATAAGATAGGGGACAGTGGGTCACCCTGCCTGACCTCGTCTATGGTTCTTGAAGGGAGGAGTAGGGGTCGCTTCAATCATCATAGAGAAGGAGGTACGGGATATGCAATTCCAAATAATTTTGCAAAACAGGAGAGGTGAACAAGCTTTCATATATCATATTATCATAACATCAAAATAAATATTGATGGAAGAAAAAGCATTTTAATCACACCATTTTTCACCCAACTACCCAAGCATGTCAAGTTAGATAATTTTACAATTAAGTGATTAACATTCTCGACGACCATATTATCTTTGAGTGACAAAAAAATAATGAAATATATTGATAATTACATACGTACAAGATTAGACAAGAAATTAATATAATATTGATATTTTCATTTTTTGATAAAATTTCTACTATCTTAGGATTAAACATAAAGAGAGAGAAAGTAAGGAATACATACAAGTACCAAGATCTCCCCAACCTCGACCAATCACTCCTTTTTGACCAGTTTGTTTCAATGCCTCCAAAATAACGGCAGTTGTTTTCTTTGCATCTTCAAGAGGCTTAGTAAGAATTAATAGAATTTATAACATCAGAAATCAGAAAGTATTGTAAAAACTTGGAAAAGTTACAGTAATTTGTATGTAAACACACATCTAATGATTTTTTTTGGTAGAATACATCTAATGATTTCAAAAAACAGTTAATAAGCATGTAAGTATACCATGCTACCAAAACCAATATAAATAGGCTTTGGTCCTTTCTGCAACCAATCCTGAAATTCTTTCGGAGGCTGATATTTTGTCCCAAGATTTAAGAAGCAATAACCAACAACATCCACAAGACTACCCCAATCTGCATAATTCGCTACCATGTTTATCATTAAAAAATATATGACTAGATTAATTATGGTTCTTATTATTAAAAAATAATGATTACTGAACGGTGTTTATCGTTCAGTCCCTACATGCATGCTAGGGATCCACAAGGACCGCAGCCTTTCATAACATTTCACAACTAACATAGTAAGAAAATCACACAAAACACATGCAAATTATCACAAGTGTGAATCTAAACATAGTAACATACCATTTGGTTTTGGTACGAGGTGAGGACTCCACATGTAACCTGTTGGCAAATGAGATATAGACCCATGGTATGTGCTAAAATAAGCAATAGAAGGCAATCCCAGCTTTCGTCTCCTGAAGTTGTTGATAAACCCCCTTATGCCCCACCATATTATCAAGTCAAAGGCAATGTAAGAAAACTGATTTTCAAGATAAAAATTAGAAGGATAAAATATTATATGTAAAAATGATAATATCAACAGATGAGCAAGCATAAGTAGGTGATATCATACTTTGTATCCAACACTTTGAGGAACACGGACCAAGGGATGGGAAAACTCGTGTGTGGGCCTGCCATTATTAAAAGAAACAAATGTGTAGGATAAAGAATACAAAATAACTATAAAAAAGAGAAAACAATTGATCAGAAGAAGAAAACAATTGATCTGAGTATAATGCATGACATCAAAGATAAGAACTAAAAAGGAAAGAGATGATTAATAAGAAATAAGAATCGACGACTGACAAATGCAGTCGACTTCCATATCAACACTTCTGGGTCAGAAGTATTCAAATCTAAGAGGTTTAAGATGATCAAAATAAAACTTAAATTATCCATTATATGAGAAGCAAGTAGAACAATCATTAATCCAAATCGGTATAAGATTCTAATAAAGAAAGAAGAACAAAGCTTAATGGTCAACAAAAAATCACAAGAGAGAGACAAAAAAAAGTACAGAAAATTCATACATGCAGAAGCAAACAAACGCATGAGGCGTTTATTCATGAATCCCATTTTAACCCAAAGTTGAGGGGGAAATGAAACAATTCCATAAAGCATAATCAAAATTTAATCCATAATTAAATACAAATTAATGAATCAACAAACTTAATATCTAAAATATACTCACGTCCAAGGCATTGTAAAAAAAATGTGTAAGGGCACACCAAGGGCTTCGGCAACATGGACATGTCCTGGGAAAACATTGTATACTGTTTGTTAAAAATTAGAATCATAAGTTAGATATAAAATAATTCGTTTTCTATTCCAAGGATTTGATACAACTAAGATCTCATCTTCCTATTTCTCTTAAAAAAATGATAATTTTCTTTGGCGGAAGTGGAAAGTGGAAACATTTCGGGTATTCATATTCTGTAGTTCATTAGATATTTATTATTAAAGGATAAAGGTTAGTGGTTACCATTCATGCAAATGAATTGCTGAATGCCTGAATATATCAATATCTTCTAAACCGTGACATTTTACTTTAAAATTTAAATGTTCTCATTGATAAAATTAGGTATAATATAATTTCACTCAGTCTAAAAAACTATCTTCATCTTCACATGGAAAGCTGAAAAATATTATTCAGTACTTTTTTATTACAAGAATGCTATTGAAGGTTATTTTTGATGGCCAGCTCAACTAGCATTTAGATCAAAAACCATAGGAGGTCCATTGAGGTTAAATGTCAGACTAAGGACAATCAGAAGTTGTAGAGAGCCAATTTTAAATAACGTAAAGATCGGAAGTAGGCATGTATTAGTGATATTATAAGGGTATTTGTGTAATTAGTTAATAAATCTGTAATTAACTAATTAGATCTAGAAACATCGGATAGTCTAAACAGAAAGGTAGTTATTATGTTTTTAGAACTAATTCCTCCTAATTGTAATTGTATATAAGATACATTAATAACATTTTAGGAGGGATCGATCACTTTGAGATCTCCCCCATTTTCTGATCTTTCTCTGCTTAAATCACTCATAGCATGTAAAAACTGCATGTATTATGTAGAAAAACTCACCGTAAGCAGGAGGATTGGCAATGATTACTTGAGCCCTAAAGGAAGTTCCTGAATCCAAATCAGGCTCAGTGCATGCTGGAAGCAATGACTCCATAATTGCCCTAACTTGTTTCCTCTGCATATTTATTTCGGATGGTCCAGATAGTAGAAAACCTCTTGTTTTGGCCATATCTGTGATTTAAAAAACAGATACGAATGTCATTGAACATGTTTTGACTATAGAAAAAATTCAAAATAAAATCACACAAATTTGTTTATTATATCTAAGCATAAGTTCAGCTAAAATAATTCTAAAATAAAATAAATCAATTTCAATTTTAAAAAACAATGCCCTTTGGTTACTATTCCCAACTTTTAGTAATTCTTGAATTTTCCAAAATCCAAAAATTAAACAACTTTAATTTTTCAAAAGCTTTCTTGAAAAACTAGGATACGACTTGTTTGTTTGTAGTTTTTATTTATCGCAAAGGGTTCGTATGCAAACACTAGAGACTTTTTACTATAAAAAAGCATAGAAAAATTTTGGACTTTGCAGTCATTTGGAAACTTACAACTGGCCAATATTCTTGGATCCCCACCCAATGGATAAAATTCAACATCTGCTGACTTGACAAAATTGCGAAAATTAATGTGTGTTGCCAATCTAACGTGATGACCAAATTCCTGCAGAAAAATAGTATATCAGGAAACTAAAAATATATGTCAATGTAACAAAGTACAAAAAAAGGATCAGAAATTAATTTTCTGTTGCAAAAAAAAATCTTCGTCTTTCTAATAAACTAAAAAGAAAGTGAAAATTCAGGCAAAAACATGAAAAATCATAATGGTATTTATTCATTTTAACGAAAAGATAAGTTTACTGTATGAAGGTTAAATTAATTTGTATTATAGTTCAAGGAAAGCTTATTGTTTATTTTACTATCGTTTATAATTAGAATCACATCATGCTATCTCATATCATACAATTTCTTACGAGACTATAACTTGCGAACGAAATCTTAAAATAAGCTCACAATGCAATGAAACAAATAGATATATTTGATTAAAAATAAAAATTCAACATGCCTGAAGTCTCTTTGCAATGGCAAGAAAGGGCTGAACATCTCCTCTTGTTCCAACCACAAGCATTGCTACTTTAAGTTTTGGAATAGCTTCATTACATTCAAAAGAAGAATTATTAATCGACACCGGTGAAGCGTCTGCATCATCAAGCTCCAACAATTCCGATGCTATAGGTGCATGAGATACATCGACCTCCATTGAACCATCCCTATTTATTTTGACTAGATTCTCTATTATTATTTTCTGGATCAGACAAAAGAAAGTGTTTTAAGTATCTAGCAAGTAAGCTAGCAAGTAAGATAACAACAATTTTTTTCAAAAATAAATAAATAACAATAATAAGATATTTCTAGAATATTCATAGAATATTCATAGAATGTTGGCTGACATTTTTTTTGATGAATTAAATACCATTAAAGATGACAAAGGTAAAAAAATAGAAAATACAAAGTGAAAAAAAAAGATATTGTGAGAGATGGACATGACCATTGACTCTGTTTCTATATAGAAATTATCCTAGATCTGGAAAACCTAGGATGTGAGAAGCAGTGGCAGCAACTTCAAAGTTCCTAACACCTAACCCTCCTAGTTCCTTGGGTAGGATCATCTTAGCCCAAGGGGCAGACTTTTTCCAATCCCATATGAATGCATATGCTAATTGTCTTACTTTGGTGACCACTGAGCTAGGCAAGGTGGTGCCATTAACCCAGTAGGAGAACATACCAGCAAGGATCCAATTAACTAATTGGATCTTCCCCCCATGAGATAAGCATCTACTCTTCCACCTAGCTAAGGTCTTCTCCAGTGGTTGAATCAACCCATTGCATTGTCCAATGTTTTTCCTTTTTCCAGAGATAGGAATCCCCAGGTAAGTCAAAGGGAGACCCTTAAGAGGGAAACCTATAATCTCCAAAATGTGGGGTGTAGAGTACACCACTTTGGAAAAGTGAGCACTACTTTTTGCATGATTAATCTCCAAACCGGAGAAGGCAAATAATACAGAAAGTATGCCCTTAATGGCACCAAGAGATCTAGGGTTGGGCTTAGAGAAGAGGTGGCTGATTGTCTCCTCTTCCTTATTACATAATAGACAGATTGATGGTCTCTGAATTCCTCATCTAATTAATTTTCTAAAACTGATTAGGTATTCTCATCTCACTCTCCATAAGATTATGGAGAATTTTGTGGGCATTTGTGACCAAATTCCTTGTGCCAACTGCCAAGATATCTTCATGACTGGTGTGTCTGATTTGTTGGACGGAGTTCTGCAGCTTATTAGATGGGTTTCCTTTTTCCCATGTGATGGTTTAATTTGCCCCACATTCCAGCACTACTATACCCTCTTTTTAGATGATCAGGTGCTACCACATTGGAGAGTCAATTGTTGGTGTGATTTGTGCTTGATGCCTTATATATATATCTTTGATCCAGTCTATTAAAATAAAGGACCCCTGCTCTTTTTAATGCCACTGCTCTGGTTAAGATTGGCAGGTTCCTAACTCCTAGCCCAACATCCAACTTGGGAATTACCATTTTTCCCATGGTATCCCATATAAATTGGTAGAAGAATTTTCTAACCTTCGATACTACTAAGCAGGGTAAGGTAGTTCCCTGGCCATTTTTTATTAGTAAAGAAATTTTACAAAAATGAATGTAGAATGTTTTTCAGAACAACCTCAACATATATCTCTTCAGGAAGAGTTAGCAATATATTTGTGAAAAATAGAAAGCTGAAGAAAGAAGAGTTACCTTATCATGATCTGATAATCTGTCAAATTTCATGTCGTGTCTTGAAGTTCCTCTTTTTTTAGTCTTGCCTCTTAGTGAAGTCATTTTTGAACCATCAAGCAATTGATTAGTACTACTTGAACGAACTATTGTAGTTTGACAATGTTCCACGTCTGCCATAAATTCAAAAGTCAAGTCCCGAAATCAATATATATACAAAAGCATATACAGTGAACATGTTTTCTTAATGATCAATAACCATATTCCTTAAATAACTTATGACACAAAATTCCAAATCTAAAACCTTCTCCAAAAAGTATGTCCGGAAAATATCACATTATTTTGAAAGATGCCAAGGTCTCTATAATGTTTTACAGCTATTCACTCTGGGCTAGTTTTGTTCTGCCTTTATTTAGATAGAAACACAAACAAGCACAATCATGGCAGTTATCAGTTGCAGATTCAGTACTACTTAGAGTGCAAATTTAAAATGAAAATATGATTGGAACTATAATCCTTAACATTGTTGCCCCACGGCCCACGCCGAACTGAAATGTATCTAAATTAAACATAAACGAAATGTATGTAGCAGCAAATAAGTAATACTGAGTACTAACTTAAATGAGATGAAGATCCAACATCGATGTCCGTCTTTGCTGAAATTCCAAGATCAGAAGAATATCGCACAGCCCCAACCTCCATTGTTTCATGAAATGGGTCTTCTGATGCATCTTCCATCACAGACAAATTTCCTTTTCCATCAGAAATAGTCATGTCCCATCCATTGCTTACATCTTCCCTAACATCCATGCAGAACTCAAGCATCGCTCGTTAATTCAGAAGATGTTTCAGTTAGAAATACAGAAAGAGGTGACAACTGACAAGCACGAAGTTAGAATTCTCCACCAAAAATCTAAAACCCCTCTTCTGATTTTCCCTACCTAACACTACAATAAGTTAATAACCCACCACTACACAAGAAAGCTCAACTGGGGGAAAGAATAAACAACCACAACCGACTGTTTCTACCAACTAGTAAAAAATAAAATTAAATAAACTACAAAACATGTTTTCAATAAACTACAAAAAAAATCCGTCCTTGCCGGACCGATAATAGTAAGAGGAAGAATAAGACAAAAACATAAAAGAACCCTGAAATCTAGAATTTGTTGAAGAAAACCCAACAGATTCCACTCTAGAAACGATTTTAAAAAACAGATAAAATAGAATCCAACCAGAATTCTCCAACGGGATAGAATCTTATTCCCACCCCACACCTCCACCGCCGTGAAACAATGGAATCTCGAAGCGGATATTATCAAGGAAGAGAGGAATCTTTCTTAGATCTTTGGAATCTAGGTTTCACTCAGTGAGGAAGACGACAGGTTGGAGCTGGAGTGGATTGGAGTGAAGACAGTTAGACAGGTAGCAAGAGGCGGGCGGCTGAGGAAACAAAGGAGACCGCGAATTTATTATATATGGTCCATGGATAGTTGAATATTTTACGTTTGAAAGAATATAATCTTCGTAAATTACATAAACATCCAGAATTCAGTTACGTTATCTTCTGACGTGACACGTGTAATCAATGCTCTCTTCTGATCTGGATTGACATTTTCGAAGCAGGCCCTTTTCGTAGTTGAAAATTGCAATACGATCCAAATCTCCAAGAAATCGTGCACGTGAAAAACTGCACTTCTTAGTTGTAATCTAACTAATCCTGCAGATGATAGATAATGTTGTTAATTGAACGTAATAAATATAGATCGTTGAATATTTCAACTCTTGATGGAAAATTGGAAATATATATAATATTTTGCAAGGGTGGGTGATATCATAGAAGAGATATCCAAATTCAGGAAGTCAGCATCATGCTGAAGACTACATTGGAATGCACTTGCAATATTTATATGACATCTTTGGAGGGAGAGAAACCTACGACACAAGGAGGGGCTCTCTCGGCCGGTTAAAGTCGTCGCAAGGGATTTCATACGAGATTTGACTATCATCTATGACTACCGCCTATTTTAAAAAGCGCACAGGTTAAGTTTGGAAGATGGATCTATCAGAAGGTGGGAGGAAACCTCGCTATTGGTCATTGACCTACAAGCCGAGAGGATTAACAAGCTATATTTATTCCACACATCCTATCGTACTTTTAGTTGTTTATTTAATTGTCGTTCTTCTTTTTCATTGTAGTTTGTAATTTCTTTATTTTATTTTTAATCTAAATCATCTTTAAAAATATATATATTTTTTGCAATTATTAGGTTAAAAAATCACATACCATCATCTCTTGGAGGTTATTATGAAATATTATTGAGTGTTTATCGTAACATATATAAAAAGAGAAAAATAAAAGATACAAACAACACGTTAGTAGACTTCTTGAGATAGTTTTTAAAAAGGTCATTGTCTTTTTTTTTATCTGAAATGTTATAATAAGAATTGTTGTCACATTTTGAAGACATCTATAATGAAAATATAAAAGATCAACCTCCTGAGTCAATGTATATAGTTATTTCATAACTAAACTGCATAATAAACAAAAGATAGTCAATAAATATTTTAGATTTTTTTTTTACTTCTATTTCGTATTTTTATTCTTTATTTTGTAATTTGGACATTGTTTTTTTAATAAAATTTAATTACTTTAAAAAATAAAAAGATTAGTTTAATCAGTCTTGCTGTATGTGTATATTATTACATTACTATAATATATCATCCAGGTTTAAATTTAGTTTGGTCAATTCAAACAGACCAAATATAAACTAAACAGTGAACATACTATTTTTGTTGTGATTTGATTTAGATTTGGTGTGTTTGTTGTTTGATTAGATTTTTTAAGGACAATTACATTTTTTATTTTTTTTTGAAGTAATTAAAATTTCATTAAAAAAAATAAGGATAATCCTAATTTACAAAGAGTATAGAAATAAAAACAGAAGTAAAAAAATGAACAAAAACTTATTGATTTTCTCTCATTAACTATGTAATCTAATTATACAGTAACTAAATACATTGTCTCGAAGGTTGGTCTTCCATACTTCTATCATAGATGTTTTTAAATGATGACAACAACTTTTCTTGTAATACACTGAATTAAAAGAGAAACTGATGTCTTTAATGACTTACTTAAGAACTAACTTAAGAGGTCTACTAACGTGTTGTCTATATCTTTTATTTTTTTTCCGTCCATATATGTCACGACAAGCACCCAATAACATTCCATAATAGCCCCTAAGGGGAGAGTGGTGCGTAATTTTTTACGCTGTCTCCGTCAGATCTCCCAATCTAATATCTGGACTGGATTGGGTGGGAACTGGAATATTCATTATTTACCAGAAGACGAGATTCATGTGCTCTGTCAATGGAATTAAGAGAGATCTGGAATAAGATCAGTTAAAGAAAAAATGACTACTTCTAGTTTTGTCTCCAGATTACATAGCAAGCAAGCAGGAGATACTTGTACTTTTCGATTTCTTAATTTCCTGAACGTGTTTAAGTGATCTCATTTCACCCTTCACAAGAGAATAGAAAATTTTATCGACATCTTTGACCAAATTCCTTAGCCAACATGTCTTTATGTTTTCTATCTCTTATACTTTTCATCATTTCCCTCAATTAGCTTATCGGAGATACATTTTTTTGTCTTCGAATAATAACAACAATATAATATATCATTAGTTATATTATAATAAAAATTTAATAAAAATTACCAAGTATTGAACTTTTGACTCGAATTTTTTTTTTAATAGTTATTGTAGAGACGTTTTTTTATATGACACAGAGACTAGAAATTAAGGAAGTAATTGCCAGCTCATCAGTCATAATCATTGATTTCTTTACGTAATATTTAATCATATATATCAACTACAATTGAAAAATTGAAATTCTTCATATTATTTAAGTAAACGACACGTGGACAATAATAAAATCTTCATGGACTACAAAAAAAAATTAAATTTTCATTCAATGGTTTACAATAATCCAGTCTTTGTCAAATAATAAACAACCCATATCCGCAATCAATCTGCATTTTTCTTATATAAATTTTTATAAAACGAAATTTAAAAAATTTACGTAACCTTAATAAATTTTTTTATACAACCTCACTAAGTAACCTTAACAAACAACAATAAAATTTACGTAAAAAAAATTTTATTGAACAAGAAAACTAATGATAGAATGAACTAAACGAGTGTATAAAATATAAAAAAAACTAAATAAAATGAATACGTCGAAGAGGACATATCGTCATTACACAAAACACCACGTGCTCCTTCGACATCAATAATTATTTATCTATCTATGATAACATTAATTAATCGATAATAATAGTAGTCTTCACTCATCTTCAATCGTCATCATGACATCAGATTCAACTTCAATCTCCTCCTCTCCAAAAGTAAGGAGAAGAGAGAGAAAGTCAGAAAACAGAAGAAAAAGTTTTTTTTTTCATATATATAGAGAGAAGGAATGTCATTGAATCTCATCGAACCGGACCGTTATCACCGGTGGTGCTTGCCCTGTCTGTTCCGCGAGAAATATGTGTTCTTTGGCTTCGGGATGTCGTGTATGTCCATCACCTGAATCGTCCTTTGTTTTTTAGCTTCAATAGCAGAAACCCAAAAAAACACAGTATTAGAAATGAAGCAAGAAAGTCAAATGGGTAGGTAGGTATCAGTAACCACTAGACAGTAGGTAAGTAGAGGAGTACCATTGTGAGCTTCTTGGTAGTTCTCATGGAGTCTTCTTCTGGTGGAAGCCAATAGCTCTGGATCAGCGACACTGTTGCTCTTCTGCTGTTCTCTGGATTTCTGGATTTTTTTTTGTTTCAATCAACAAAACATATATTAGTAAAGTAAGCAAATATGTTTTCCCCTAGTTCTGAGTTTTTATGTTCTTACTGGAGGAGCAGAGGAAGAAGATGTGAGAAGATTGTTTTGGCGGATTGGTATTTGCTCTTTCCGTGGAGGAGGTAGTGGGGGTTTGGGTTTGGGTTTTGATTCTGTATCCCAGGTATTGTGGATGTTGTTCTTGTCAGACCCATAGCTCCCATCTGTTGATTACCAAACCAATGTCACAATAACTCCTCATAAGAAATAATAATAATAAGAAGAAGAAGAAGAAGAAGAACTTACTGTGAGGATTTGGGGAGTAGCCGAACTCAGGAACCTGAATCAATCGATTAAATGAACGAAACAGTTTAGAATACAGAATTGAAGAAATGGGTTTGATTAAATTTAGAACAGGCGTACATTGTGTCCATTTAGAGATGTGTTCTTCCCAGGAATTTGCAAGGGAGAGGAGTCCACATCATCTATAGAATATTCAAAAAGGAAATTAAGATAAGCCTCCAGAATTGGAAGAAAACATAATAAAGATCTAATTCTAGAATTCCAGAACATACTTATGATTGGAGTAGGTGCAGTTCCATTCTGGTTCTGTTTCACCCAGTCATCTACCAGATCCTTCCATTTCCTGCAAAACAATTGAATTTGTTTATTTTTAAGACGAGAAACCCCAAAAAGAAGAATACGAATCGTCAAGTGATTTATAACTAAAACTACCTGACTAAAACTTTGACCAATCTTCTTACTTCATTCGATGGATTCTTCCTTAAACCGTTTACATGTCTTCCGATGTCAGTTTTCTAAAACCACCCACAGATTTTTTTTTCTTTGATCAAAAACAAGAAGAAGAAAAATCCATGTGATATCGTATCAATTTAGATTGATTATACCTGAAGAGCTTTGAATGTGATATCCATGTCCGCAAGATTCTGAAGCAAATCAATCAAAGCACCTTCCTCCTAAAACCAACCCCCAAATTCAATAAAATCAAATCCAACATAAGACAAAATACACCAAGAGGCGGCGGAAAACAAACCTGATCGGGATCGTCGATGAGTTCTTTGATAGCAATAACTTTAGTCTCTTCATCTTCATCATCATAAACATCAACATCCACATCGCCATTACAAACAACATGCTCACGCTCATCCTCAACTCCATTATCACATCCATCTTCCTCAAGAAACCCCGCCGCGGCGCCAACGACATCATTCACCGGATTAACATAGAGCAATTCCACATACCGATCTCTCCTAACCTTCATCTCATCCCTATAATCGCTTGCCGCGACCGATAACGCCGTCTCAA
The DNA here is from genome assembly GCA_001185155.1 of Zostera marina. NCBI lineage: Eukaryota > Viridiplantae > Streptophyta > Magnoliopsida > Alismatales > Zosteraceae > Zostera > Zostera marina. Next base: position 86,791 of record LFYR01000718.1, on the reverse strand, counting down.
TCAACGTCCATAGATCCATCCTCGTCATCTTCAACACCGTCTTCAAATCCTCCACACCTCCCATCGCCGTTTCCTTTCTCCGAGACTCCGACGACGATCGATTCTCCTCCGCGACCTCAGATAGACCCCACCATGCCCACTTTCTTGCTGTCGATTTCAGTTTTGGGTATTCCTTTTCTATTCAGAGAAAAAAGAATAGAATAGAATAAAATGGAAGAGAGAACAGAAGAGAAAGGGAACAAGGAGGAAATATGTGTTTGTCTGAATGAATGGATGATGGGGTTGGTTTTTTTGTTGAAGAGGTGTGAGTTTTTTACATTTAACCCCCTTTCTTTTCACAGTTTCACTCTTCCTGTCAAATCAGGAACTAAAAACAAATAACGAAAAAGACAGAGGTGGAACTGAAATTAATTTTTTTTTTTTTAAATCGAGATAGTGCGCGTGACTCATCTGATGGTGACGTGTATTATTTTATTTTATCACAGACTCAAAAACAGAACAGAACTATTTTTTTAACTGAGATTTTGGCAAGCAACCCAGTGATTTCAGAAAAGATGGAGAAGGTTTTCTGACAGTATGCATGATCAAAATCATGAAGGTGAAAAGAGTTAATGCTCCTGCTTGATGGGCAGATGCCATAGAAACTGGAACGTAATACAGCAGTGTTGAAATCCCCAAACTCACCTGTAAAAATAAAAACACAATCCCCCCACCAACCAAATTCAGGATTGAATAATCTTAATCTCATAAGATCTGAAAGAAACAACATAAAACCTGAAGAGAAGCAAGCCCCAATGTGTTTCCAATAAGAGATTTCACTGTGGGATGGAGAGATAGTTTCCTCGTCGCAACCCACAGACCAGTGATTGAAAAAAGAGTGCTTGTTGCGAGAATGCGGTGATCGAGTTGCACGGTTGATGTATTCTCGAAGAAATTACGGAGGAATGGTTCCATGTTGAATATGTCTCCAGGAATCCAGGTATCTCCCATCTTTGGAAAAGTGTTGTAAGCATGACCCTGTTTTTATCAAACCAACTTCAATTCATGGAATCTTATCAAGTATCAATTATAATCATAATCATACAAACATACCGCGTCGTTGCCAGCAACAAAGGCGCCGGAGATCGCAGTGATGCCTACAATAACACTGACGGGAAGAGCAAGTTTGCGAACTTTGGATGCTCCTTGAACGAAAGCGATTGAACGAGAGGGTGGTTCAGGCATAATAACAGATAGAGCAGTCCAAAATAGACCACAGTATATGGCAAATGCAGATGTGAGATGAGCAGCTAATCTATAAGGACTAACTCTAGGTTGGACATATTCAGAAGAAGGTTCCTCAAGGCCACTTCGAACCATCCACCACCCAACTAATCCTTGCCCTGCGCCGAGGGCGAAAAGCCCGGATAATCTCACACAGAGTTTCCGGGTGATAAATCCATTGGCGATAAAGTATGTCCCCGGAACTGCAAACAGAACACCCAATGCTCTACCCCACATCCGATGAGCATATTCCATCCAGTATATAAATTTGAATTCTTCAATGCTCATTCCTTTGTTTACTCTATAATTTCACATGATTGATTTAGATATAAAACCCTAAAAAGGAAAAAATCAATTTCGTCGAACCCTAAAAATTGTTTTTTTTTTTACCTCTTGTACTCGGGAGATCTCTGATACTTGTCAAACTCAACCATCCATTGTTCGGCGGAAAATGGAGGGAGACTGCCGGCAAACTTCCACTCCGTCATTGAGAGACCTGATTTCGTAAGTCTCGTAATTCCCCCAATTAGAACCAAGCAAAAAACCCACGCCGAACAACTGAACAACCATAACGAAACCATCTTCTCTGCACGAGGTCCTCCGGATACCAAAGAAACCAATCCCTTCTCGACGGGACTATACCCCTTCTTGACCGGATTATACGCCAGAGTCGACATTCTCCTCGGAACTACCGACTAAAAAGAGAGGAAATGATTCAAAACTCCGAGAAAGAGAATCGATTTGATCGGTTAGACTGAGATCGTGTTCGATATCAAAAAATGTCAAGTACCTTGGTAATGTATTGAAATCCCGAGAAAACACCATATCTGACGAGAGGAGAAGAACCCATGATAGCTCGCGTCGTGTTTACCAATTTAGAAACAGAAGAAAGATCGGAAGCGTCGGCAGATGCTCGACATCGGATAACACCATCTACCCGTTTCAGTATCCTGGTGTTGCTCCGGCGAATATTCTCCAGAACCAGGCGGCGGAACCCCATTATCTCCCCCAAATAATATCAACGGGGATAGGAGGAAGAAAAAACTCAAACTTTCTTGGGAGTGTTAACACTTAGCAGTTAACAGTATCATGGTCCATGTATTTGTATAATTATAAATAAACCCTCGCACTCAACTTTGTTACTTTAAATCTTTAACTGTGTGAAGGAAGAAGAAAGAAAAAGATGTTTAACGGATAAATCAAACCTTTATGACATTGATTCCTAAAACCCAGAAAACATCTCCCAATTTTATCCAATTTCCTGTGCCAATATCATCTAGAAAATCATAGCCAAGATCCTAGCAATTAGATTAGCTCATATTTTACCCGAAATGATTTCATTAAATCAATCAACATTTATTAAGGGCCGGAGTATTGCGGATAACTCGAATCTCATCGAGGAGCTCTTGAGGGGGTTCCCAACAGAGAACCACTCTAAAAAGAGCGTGTATAGCGGTAGATTTGCGAAAGGCTTTTGATTCGGTTAAATGAGCGGCAATTGAAGCTACTTTTATACGCTTAATTTGACGAAGGGGGCTAAGACAGGGTGATCCCTTGTCCTCCATTATGTCGAACATGGTGAATGGTGATGGAGGTCTTAAAGCATAAAAGCAAGGTTTTAGGAGGGAGGAGGAGAATGGTCAAATTAACCACTTGGTTTTAGGGCAAGCTAAAAAGAACAGCTGAACAGCATATAGATATCAGAGAACCTGATTATCTGAATTGAAGAACAATGAACAATCCATGTATAAAAAAGAAGATGATAATTCAAGATTACAATGGCAGATGATGACGAGACAGCGGCGGAATTGCAATTGGACAGAAGGGAAACAACAATGGTTCATCAGATTGGAAGAAACAAAAACAAAGAAATACTGATGATGATAAACAAAGAGATAAATTTCATATCAAAAAAAAAAACTTCTTATAACCTTATATCTACTTCATAAACAATACCCATAAGTTGTGACTTGTGATTCAGCAGAAATTCAGCAGCAAATCAGCGCAGACCCAATTCGATTTCTTTCTGCTTTAATTCTAAACCAAGTCGATCATTCTCGAGCTTCATGCCTTCATTCTCCAACCTTACTTTCTCCAGTTCTCTTTCTTTCTTCCTGCTGAATCGTTGCCATTTGAACCGCTGTTTCTCCAACTCAAGCATCTGAATCTGAATGTTCAAACTCTGCTCTTCAAGTTGGATTTTACGAGACATCAGCCATTGTTTTTGCAAGTCGGGCTCGGTGCCTTCTGGGAATGGAACAATCTTATCTATTGAAACGGCATGTGTGATAGGTCTGGCATTGCACTCCAGTGAACTGAAAGTGTTCCCGTTGCTGTATTGAATGTCTGATGCCCGCTTCAACCTCTTGGGTGGTAAGCACGGACCGCCGATAATATCATCATGCAATCCATGAGTGTTTCCAGACTCGTTTTCCATATCATCTGAATCAGCACCACGGTCGTCTTCATCTAGGTCGTCGTGTGAAGTCTTTCTGGTGTCATGATCGTCTTTACACCCCAGAGCCACTTGCAAAGATTTCTGAAGAGCAGGGTCGGCAGGTAGATTCAACCTGTTCCCGTTGTGATAAGAGCACATCTCCTCGTAAAAAAGATGTTTAGAGCTTAAGATCTTTCTGACATCTTCCTTTGATTTCTCCGAGAGGTTATCCATCCTATCCAATAGTGCTGGATTTTCAACAACCTGGCATGACGTGCCTCTTCCGAGAACATCGTAAAGTCGTTTGTACCTCTTGTTAAGATCATTAAACTTGTCCTCACATTGCTGAGGAGAAACATGACAACCTCTTTCAGCCATCACTTTGGAAATCGATTTCCACTTGCCTTTTTTCTGTAAGATGGAGAACTTCCTCCTTCCTCGGTTGCATTCAGATGAAGAATCATCGCCGATATAAGAAACAGCTGTAATTAAGAGTTTCACCATGCTATCGGTCCACTTAACACGTTGCCATGGGGAATTCTTCTTTATCTTGTTAAATTCTTGGTGGCTATCAATCCCATCTTCTGCATTGAAACCATGCTCATCTTCTTCGCTTGTTGATACTTTCATACGATCTACCTTATTGTATTCTATAACTGGGGCTAACGTCTGCTGGTTATGCTCTTGCAACTGGCTTCCAGATAGAGGATATACATCGCCAATCCCAGAGCAAACCATCTGACCAGGATGTTCATAATGATGAGATGGTTGATGTAGATGTTGCTGTTGCTGCTGTTTCTGAAGATTTCCATGTGGATTTTGCTGCTGATGAGTATGCATCTGACCTTGCAAATCCACAACAGTATATAGTGATCCAGGCACCATGCTACCCCCAGAAGATAAATTCATATCCATTATGTGTAGAAGAAAAAAACCATGAAATCAGAAAAAAACTAAATCTACGAAATTAAATTTCTTGAGCAGAAAAAAACCCCAAGAGAATACCTAAAAATTCTTCCTTCATATAAATATATAAATCAACAATAAATAAAAAACTATCTAGAATTTCTCAATTCCCCCCACAACCACTTCACATGATCAGTTTCCCTGAACTACACTACCAAGAAAGAAAGAAAAAATTACTTCGATCTCAAAACTCACTATCAAAAATACCACACAAAATCCCCAATTCATAACTGGAGTCCTCTAAGCACACAAATAAAAAACGATTGAGAAAGAGAGAGCTTATCTGAAGTCCACGAGGAATATCAGTAGGGATCAAACCTAAAAACTTCGCATTTGGGAAGAGGAAGAGAAGAAGGGGAAGAGGGAGGAACCAGAGCTAGGGTTTCTGAAGAAGAGGGAAAAAAATGATATTTTTATGAGTGGTTTGGCCCTGCGCACTACTTTTGTAGTTTTGTTAAACTCCAGAGTAAAGTCTAATATCCATATTTAGTCAATTTGAAGGATATTGCCATATCTAATAAAATTATCTAACTATAAAACAATATTTTGATATTTATGTTGAACAAATTAATGAGGAAGAAACTAAATCCAAAATATGAACTGATTCGCCTCGACCGATCGCCCCTCGGCTCGACTTGGCCCGGCAGGTCGCCACTCAGCTGGCTCATCTTTTTCGCAAAACCACAACCAATAGAGTGAAAAGAGTTCAAATTGTTGTGTTCTTTAGACAAACTCAATCATAATTCAGGTGAAAACTTACTATTTGAGAATTAAATGAGATTGGACGGTTAAAACTTGAAACAAGTGATTGAGATTTAAGTTCTAAAAATATCTTTTATATAATGGATTTCACCAGAAACTGACCCTATATGTAAGATTAGATTCATATGAATATTTATTTAAGGCGCACTTCAGATGTGTCAAAACGCACATGCGTTAAAGGCCCAATACAACGTAATACTGGTAACGAGTACAACTTGAAGATAATGTAACATACGACGTACAACTCGTTGTACAGAGTTTAATTATTGATGAATAATGCATCGTCAGTCGACGGATGTGCGCTTTGGCACACTTGAAACTAGCTCTATTTATTTAAGATAAAATGAAATGTTTCGAACATGAATTTTTAAATCAAAGAAAAATAATAGACACATGAGATGAAACAGTATAGATTCTTGACAACCTAAATTAACTTCAAATGAGATATCAAAATAAGATATCAAAATATTTGTTCTCAGACGTTTGTTTTTTTTGAGATGTGATAATGGTCTGACCCTTAAGATATAGTCCATAAAGACAAAAAAAACTGATAATGGTGGTAAATCGTGGAATGTTTTATGAATGATGAATTTACCAATATCTCACAAGATATCTTATTTTAAATATTTCAAGAAGCGTTGTCGATTAATTTATATTTAATCAGGACTAGTTTTCAGGTAAGATAACAAAAATAAGATATTTAATCGGAGACATCTATTTTTTTCGAGATGTGATACTGGTTTAACCTCAAGATATTGTCTCACAAACGACAAAAAAAAATTGATAATAATTTTAAACCATGAATGATATCTCATCAAAATCGTTTCCTATATAATTAAGATCTCGAAAAAAGTATACATAATATTTATTAACTTCATCTTCAGTTCTCGACATTGAGATTTAAGAAAACAAATATTCTCAATCTAAAGACCCAAATTTCCCAATTTAATATCTCATCAATTGAAGCCGATGATGCTATATCATTATAAATATTTGACTGCAATCAATCAAACCTAGCTGGATTCGGATTCGCATCTAATCTATGTCGAAAGGGATAACATGACTTCTGACAATATTATTGAATTGTGACATCCATATCTTTAGTTGTCACAACTCTCGAACATTAATGAAGGGTCGTGTTGTTTAGCTCAATCCTTACCAGTTACCACTAGGGCAAATGATTGGAACAAGTATCTTCTCCCTTTGACAAAAGTAGAAGTAGAAGTAGAATTGATTCCTTCCACTTTCCTTCCCACTTCTTATCTAAATTCAGAGATCAGACAAACGTCATCTTCATTTCTTAACAATGGGTCTGCTTTCAAACAGGTTGGTTCGTCTTCTTCTTGAGTTCTTGTTCATACTTACCTTCAGAGTTGCATATATAATTCGTCTTGGGTATTTCTATATATGATCACAGAATTGGTAAAGACAAGCTAAAACCAGGAGATCACATTTACTCATGGCGAACTGCTTATGTCTATGCTCATCACGGTATGCACTCTACTCTAGTCAGCTCAACTGTATAGGTTTGTGTGATTACTGGAATCAATGGCATGTTGTTTCTTTAAATCTTTCTGTAGGCATATACATGGGAGATAACAAAGTTATCCACTTCACAAGAGGGCATGGACAAGAAGTTGGAACAGGAACTGCACTTGATTTAATCCTGGTAAGCTCTGGACCATCATCAAGCTCTCGACCTCCATGTCCCAACAACTGCTCAATCCAGCTTAAATACACACATGGTGTAGTTAAGTCATGTCTAGATTGTTTCCTCTCTGGTGGTGTTCTGTATCGGTTTGAGTATGGAGTCAATCCTGCTCTTTTCCTTGCCAAGGCCCGTGGTGGAACATGTACTCTGGCACCCTGTGATCCAGATGATACTGTAACCCATAGAGCAATTCGTATGCTCAATACTGGCTTTAGATGCTATAACATATTCAAGACTAATTGTGAGGACTTTGCGATTTACTGCAAAACTGGATTGATCGTGGTGGAGAATGGAGTGGTTGGACAAAGCGGACAGGCACTGTCGATCATTGGTGGACCAATGGCAGCTGCGTTTTCAACCCCAATACGCCTGCTGACTACTAATATTTATGGAATGGCTGTCACAACTGTGGGGGTTTACTGTGCAAGTCGGTATTTTGCTGATATTGGTAACAGGAAGGATGTTGTGAAGGTTGATGTGGAGGATCTGAGTTCCACTTTAACAACTGGAAGGGTTCGGCTAGCTCAGGTATAGCCAGAGGAGATCAGATTGTGTTGCTTGTGTAGTAGTAGTATCAGAATCCTGGAAGTTCAATATGAAGTTTCAACATTATGATATTTTGGAGAATTATGGAAACAAGTGGAAATGTCATATATCAAAAGTTTTAAATAAAGACATATAAATGAATAGATGTCAATATATCTACTCTATGCTGCTTGATTGTAGATGGGGAGCAAAAAACTTCAAAACCTCTGCATAAACAGGTTTCTTAAATTCCACTGCCTGCAGATAAACAAGTTAATAGATATCAAATATTGTAGTATTTCACATGAACGAGCGAGTGACGGTGATGTAGAGGGAATACAGATCTCTTACAAGTTCAATGACTTGCTGTGGGGTCATCCAAGACCATTCACCAAATTCTGGTTTTTCAGAACCATCCCCTAAAAGATTGATCTCGTCATCCTTGCCAAGAAATTTGAACAGAAACCTGTGAAAGAAATCACAGTTAATTTTAGAATCGCATATGATGAAAAACAATCTCAAGTAATTTCATACAAATATACAATGTGCAATGAACAGAATATGGGAGGATCCCATTGAATTATTCATTTCCGTTTTTATTTATATCAATATCGATAAATGATAATTGGAACACCTGAAATTATTCATACCATTTCTGCGCTTGACCTTTCCAATTTGATCCCCACCGCTCGTTCAATTTCTCTCTAACATCAAGAGGGAAGTCATACGTCAACCAATAAGGAACCTACATCGAAGAGAAAGAAAATAAATTTAAATATCTTCCATTAAATATAAGTCATTGAAGTCATCTTGCAATAATATTAGGAGATTAATAATGACCATAAACATCACTTAGAAAGCAATGCATATGCTAACCTGCGCAAGTAACTCTGCTGAAACTACTCCAGTTTCTTCTCTCAATTCTCTAATGGCTGCATTTTGAGGGTCCTCTCCCTTATCAACACCCCCCTGCATATAAGTAAAAGATTAGGAATAAATGAGTAAGTAATGCCCTATTCTCTTTAGTTCAAATGAAATAATGTTCACTTGAAGAAATATATAACAATCTAGGTTTAACAAATCGCACAATAGTGTATACCAAATCAAAATCCAAACCAATTCTTCAATGAATTGATGCAGGAAAGTCTTAATGTACTAATGAGTTATGTCCCCATAATTTTTCCCATTTTGGACGAATTTTGAATCTCATACTAACAAAAAACCAAAAGTGCAGTTCTAATCACAAATTGATTCTTCTTCATTTAGAAACAACACCCCATCTACATATTTTTATTCATATAAACCAATCAAGGAATACAAAATACTCCCAACCAATGTACAGTTCACACAATTTAAAAAAAAAAATGTATAAAACAAAAACAAAATAACACCTGAGGCATCTGCCATGAACTTGGGATATCAAGTCTGGAAGCCAAGAAGATCTGCACACCGAAATTTCTAGTCATAAACATGCAGTTTACAAAAAATATAAATAAACCCTAAAAAGTTTAACCTTGTCGAAAGAGGCGTTGATGAGGCAAATCCCAACATTCGTCCGGTATCCCGGAGGGGGAGCTTCCATAGTAGCAATGAAGGACACCTTTCTTCGATAAAGCTTGGTCGGAGCAACAGAGATGCGGCTCCGGCGATGGACGTTAACAGACGGGCGATGTGACGATACGAACAAGACCGACGACGTTACACGATGAAAAAGCATCATTCGTACCGTAATGTATAATAATATCTTTATATTATATGTACGGAGACCCTCGTAAAAATATAAAAAATAATATTTTTATTTCAAAACCCAAATAAAATACAATAATTACTTCCATATCTAAAAACATGTACTTTCTATAGTAAACCTCAAAGATCAAGTTAATTATTCTTTGGTCCGTTTATGTTTCTTTAAACCTCTTCTTTCTCCTTGTTAGAATGGTAAAACCGGTGTCGAAAAATCAATAACTATGGAATTGTTACTAATTTACTACATAACTATTAACTTAACCGTCGAAATCAGCCAAAATCAACTGACGATGTATGGCTGAAGAGGGGCATGGACAATCGAATTAGGATTCAATCTTTTATTTCTCTCTCTCTAGTCCAGCACATGTATTAACATGTCATCCCCCTGAGGAGGTATGTATTAATAGACCTTCTGTTATTCCCGGGGTTGGGCCTGTCCTGGTCCTAATGTTCCTGGACCGCTCTGGTAGAGCAGGTCGATGACAGACCTGGGGACGTTTTTGGGTCGCTCTATCGAGTCGGGTCGGGGTTTGGCTGATGATAGATCTGGGGATGCTCCGATATTGCTCTAACGGGTCAAGGATATCATCTATACTCAGTCCGATGGGCCTGGTCCTTTGTTGTTTCTGTTAGACTATTCCAGTAGGCCGAGGGTATCACAATCAACCATAATCAATCTTCTCGTCAATTTCATGGACTGATTAGTAACGTGAAAATGTTGTGTTGCCTTTTTAAACCTCTTCTTTTCACCCTTCTAAAATGGTAAAACCCGTGTCGAAAAATCAGTAACTGCAGAGTTGTTACTGATTTACTACAAAACAATTACCTGACCGTCGAAACCAGTCAAAATAACCATAATCAATCTTCTCATTACACTGATTAGTAACACGGAAATGTCGTGTTAACTTTTTAAACCTTTTCTTTTCGCCCTTCTAAAATGGTAAAACCTGTGTCAAAAAATCAGTAACTACGGAATTGTTACTGATTTACTACATAACTATTACCTGACCGTCGAAATCAGTCAAAATATCCATAACCAATCTTCTCGTTCATCTCATACACTGATTAGTAACGTGAAAATATCGTGTTTGTTTCTTTAAACCTTTTCTTTTCCATCTTTCTGAAATGGTAAAACTCGTGTCGAAAAATCAGTAACTGCGGAGTTGTTACTGATTTACTACAAAAAATGAATCTTCTCGCCCATCCCATACACTGATTAGTAACGCGGAAATGTCGTGTTGCCAACCATGACGCCGTTACTGATTATATTACAACTCATTATCTGTCGGAAAACACGAGAAAAATACAAGAAGATAATTTCCTCTTATTGCCGATGAAACCTTCCACAATTATAAAATCTCTAAATGATATACCAAAACTCAGACAAAAGCTGAAGAATATAACAATTTGATAAAAATACAGGGATATTTGAAAAAATATTTATTAAAAAAAAATCCAAATTCTAAGATCTTTTAAATTCGAAATATTACTTTCCAGTCCTTTTTCTCTGCTCTGTTTTTTTTTCATTTTGTAACCTCCCACCTCCCTCATTTATTTATAAGTTGCCATCTCATTCTCACATCATTTGTACTAAACTCGCCGTCGTCTACAATGGCAGAGTGGAAACCATTTGACCGGAGAAATGGGACTTATCACTTGCTGTCGGATCTCTACCAGGAGTACAGCAGCAACAAGACCAGCCAACGACCAAATGACCCATTTCATGGCCCATCATCGGAGCTATCTCAGAATGACCCTTTTTATGCCCCGAACAATCCAACTGGAGGTTCCGACGTGCCCATCCGCTTGAAGGTTATATTTCTGTTTTCTTTCTTTTCTTTTTGTTTAGCGTCAGCTGAGGAACGTTGTTCTGTTGATTTATTTCCCAGAGGTTTAGTCCGGTCATCAGACGAGCCACACGTGATAAAGAGCCAGAAGGATACGGCGGCAATGGAGGGTTTCCGATAGGCTCCGGTCTTCATAATGGCGGTGGCAATGGCAATGGTGGTGGTTTGCCCACTGCAAGATTTGATTTTAATCGTGTCGTTCCAAGATTTAATCTTGACCCAAATGGCATAAGTCGAGTAGTAGAAGGAGGTCCAAGATTTGATCGAAGTCCATTTCCACCAATATCTCAGGTGCGTTCTCCGATGAAGATCCATCCGAGAATTTATTAAAGGAAAAACTTCTCGAAATGTGCTCTGTTTTTTTCTCCCTACGTTTTTAGATCATCACATGTCCAAAATTGCTTATTTTGTAGGTTTGGAGTAATGACAATGCCGGAATTTACCCACCTTCTCATGGTGGTGGTGGTTTCAATTCTGCTCCACTGTTGGATTTTGAAGTGAGAGGGACGTCTGTAGCTGCTCGGAGAATGAATTTTCCGGTGAAGCAAACGTCTATAGTTTCCCGGAGAATGAATGCTCCCCTGGGGAAAACTGGCACTGGGGTTTTCATTCCAAAGATCGACCCCACTGAAACCTCCACAAGAAGAAAAACTAAACCGACTTCTACTGGTATGTCTGTTTCAAAACAGAGTTCCCCTGTTTTTCTAGTAATGCAATTTGTCTGTTTCTTCTTAAACACAACAACAGGGCCGAAAAGAGAGGAGCGGCAGCGCCAGAAGAAGCTGTCACAGCCGGAGAAGCACATGATTACTGGTCAGAGTTCATCAAAGGATTGGACTTACTCTCCCTGAGATACCAAAAGTACAGAGCAGGATAGTACAGATGATGACTACCTTTATCCAAAATCATGATTGATGATACTAAATAAAACCAACCATGTCTCAAGAACAGAGTTGTCAATTTGTTCAGACAACACCAGACAATTATGTTTTTTCTTCATGCCTATTCTATAATAAAATGTTTCTCATGCTTCTATTTATCGGATCTTCATTTTACCCGACCCGTTTACATTCGTGGTGAAAATTAAATCGGTTAAATCTTGGTGAAAATTAAATAAAAATTTAATACACAAAAAGTATACAAACCACGAACACACACTCTCTCAGCAATTTTAATACTTATTGTGATCAATTGATTTAATTTTCATGTGTATTATCCGAACTTGCCGAGCCATTTACATTCTGTTTTTTTCTTCATAACAAATGTTATCTTTCTACAAGTAAAAAGATGTACCTCTGAATGATCAAAAAAACCCACACAATATATCACCGATTACATCATGGTGAAAATTACATACACAATTACATTAAAATCTTGGATTATCAACAACCTTAATAGTTACTGACTTACTGTGATCAGTTGAGTTAATCTTCATTTGTATTACCCGAACATGTCGACCCATTTACATTCTGTTTTTTTATAACAGAGGTTATCTTTTTACAAGTAAAAAAATTTACCTCTGGATGATCAAACAGAGTCACATAATATATCATTAATTATATCATGGTGAAAATTAAATGAAAATTACATACACAATTACATTAGAATCCTGGATTATCAACAACTCTAATAGTTACTGACTTACTGTGATCAGTTAAGTTAATCTTCATTTGTATTACCCGGATATGTCGACACATTTACATTCTGTTTTTTTTTATATAACAGAAGTTATCTTTCTACAAGTAAAAAGATCTACCTCTGAATGATCAAACACAATCATAACCAGTTGAACTATTCTCCCTGTGTATTACCCGACCTTGACGATCTATCTACATTCTTTTTTTAACAGATGTTATCTTTTTACAAGTAAAAAAAATCATCTACGGATGAAATACCAAAGTCATATAATATATCAGTAGTAAAAAGATTTACCTCGACGACTGTACAAAAATGATTTTTCTACCCGAATTAAAAAATATAAGGCACTCTTAGTTATAAATTAAATAAAAATTACATACACAATACTCATTTACATTCTAACCTATGGATGTTTGGTATAACTAACTAAAGCATGTTTGTTTTTTTATTCCACAATACTCCAAAGTAGTTTGGTCTCTCATTAATCATTATATAAGGTGTTGTAACTCCAAGCTTCTAACCAGTGAAAATGTCGAAAAAGGATAAGAAAGGCGACGGCGATAAGGAGAGTAACACCGAGTATCTACTGAAATGCATCATAATTAGCATTATCTTCTTTGTAGTGTTAATCCTTCTTACCATCTTCATCATCTTCCTCGTTCTCCGGCCGACCAAGCCCAAGTTCTGGCTCCAGGACGTGACGGTTTACAACCTCACACTATCGAAAGATGAAGGTCACTACCTCACAACAACCATGCAAGTCACACTCTCTTCCTACAACTCCAACCGGCGTATCGGTGTGGCCTACGACAAGCTTGATGTGTATGTGGACTACAGGCAACAACAAGTGACAATTCCGACAGCGCTCAACAGCGTTTACCAAGGCAAGAAGGATGTTAACGTCTGGTCGCCGTTTCTGTATGGTATCGGTGTGCCGGTGGCGGAGTACATGTGCGTAGATATGGCACATGATAAGATCGCCGGATTAGTTCTGGTTCATATCAAGGTTGCCGGAAGAGTGAGATGGAAAGTTGGAACCTGGATGTCAGGGCATTATCATATCAGGGTTTCATGCCCAGCTTTTCTGACCGTCGACGAAAACGACTCGAAGGGCGACTCGTTTAAGTTCCAACAGATCACCAGATGCTCTGTTGATGTTTAAATCATGGTCGCCGGCAGTTTTAGTCTGTAGACTGTATTAGTATTCACAATAAATAATGGCTGTCGGTATTGTTTTTAACTGGAATATCAGATCAGAATTTCATTATCATCAAGAACAAACAAATAAAGCACCAACTTTTTATTTAAATTACAGCTATGATCAACCCCACTGAAATTCATCATTTCACCAACTTTCAATAATTTAATATCCAATCCAACTGCCCAATCTATCTCGGTGACATCACCGACGGAATCATCCGATGAACACCGGCAAGAAATTAACCATTTACCATTTAATTAGGAAAACCTCCGATAAAAAAAACATAAAAATAAAGCAGTTTCAGTGTGGAAATACAAAAGAGCACGAGTTTTCCGGTTTATGGAGGTAGATAGCCGGAGCAAAATGATTACCGGAGTTTATAAAGGAAACAATATTAGATGAAAGATAATTACCGTAAATATGACACGATGATCATCTAGCGGCGTTAAGCCCAAGAAGTAACTGATTACCTCCATTGCCGCCTCCACTCGGAATGTACCCAATGTTTCCGGATCTCGCCAAAGTGGCGGCGTTCTCTCTCGCAGCCTCGATCCTCCTTAACTCAACAAGCCCCATGCCAGCTTGCAATGTAGCGTCTGAGATCAACTTCGCAGCTTCGCTCTCTCCCTCCGCCCTAATAATCGCCGCACGCCTTTCTTGCTCGGCCTTCATCACCACGAATTTACTTCTCTCCGCTTCTTGTTGCGCAACCTGCTTCTGCTCCACGGCTCTAGAGAACTCCGTTCCGTAGCTCAGATGTGTTATTGCCACGTCATCGAGGATGATTCCGAAATCTTTTGCTCTCTTCGTCAGTGAGTCCTTCACCAAAGCGGATACCGCAGGTCTGTCGGTGAGAAGCTGATCGGCGTTGAATTGAGCAACGACGGCTTTAAGAACCTCGTTTCCGATTGAAGGAAGGACTTTCTCATCGTATTCAGTTCCTAGGGTTTTGAAAATCGTCGGTAGACGAGGGGTATCGGGACGAGAAAGTAGACGAAGAGTGAGGTTAACCATCTGCAGATCCTTGGTACCAGACGTAGATGTGAAGGAATGGGGACGAGTGCGGATATCGAAGATTATAGGTTTCTGCAACCACGGGATGAGAAAGTGTGTGCCCTCGCTGACTGTGGAATCGCGAACACCACCAAATCGATCGAAAATCACGGCACGTTGGCCTCCATCAACAGTGTAGAGAGCTGAATTCACTAGAGCCGCCCCAGTACCTAAGGTAAGGGCTACACGCGCAATGCCGGAGAGCAAATTTGATGCCGCCGCCGCCATTCTTGCACCGGTTTTTCTTCGTCTTCTTCCTCCGATGCCGTTTTCCCTCTGTTTAAAACGATTAGGGTTTAGTTACTTGGGGGAGGGGAAAGGAATAATCTTGTTTTGGGTAGGCTTGATTGACGACTGCCCGGCCCAATCCATTTTTTTATAAATTGTGTTTTTATATAATACTACAGATTTACAGGGGGGTTATTGATATTTACTACGAAATTAAAAAAGAAGACGACGACGAGAGAATCTCTAACAACAGATCGGAAAACGCGTCGACGATGATCGGATGTGACTTCTCGGTGTTGACTTTAAGATACCAGTCAAGTAACTCTCGGAGGAAACTCCAGTCCTCTGTTAAAATAGGTCCACCGTGTGAAGCCACCACATCCGCCATGGAAATTTTGAAATCCATGTACGGATTCTTCGAATCCAAAACCTCAACGTGATTCCCCTTGAACGGAAACTCATTCGATATCGACTTTGTCTTCCCCACCGGATCGAAGAAGAATCTGGTCTCTCTCAGGGTCATCAGTCCACGGACGAATACCTCATCGTCTTCAGAATCCGATGTGGAATATTCTTTGTTAATCATCACATCGGAGAACCACGAATCGGAAGACGATGATTCCGACGAGAATGATGTCCGGCGAGCCATATGAACTGAATTTTGATGTGTGAGTTATTGGAACAATTGTGGGCTGTATTTATATACGATTTGAATGAATGCACGAATGGATTTTAGAAAAATATCTAAAGAAGTTGTGTCTGTTGTTTAGATTCCTCCGTACCAATGTTTAGATTCTTCTAATAAACTATGTGTTGTGTTCCTCCGTATCAAGAAGGGAAAGTGACTTATGAACTGAAACTTGTTTAAGGAAACTACAAGGTAGCTTCAACACTCTACATTGTCGGGGAAACTAGGGTTTTAAATTACGTCGCCCTATTGGATATCGACGTCGGTCACAAGCAGCAACGCTCTCATACCTTACACGTGCTAGACAACAGAGTGCAATGCTTCTCGAGTCGGAGGTGGTCTCCATGTTTGTATTCATCAATTGGAACCTCGTCCGATGTTTGCGCGAAAGACCGCCCCCAACTATGATTCACAACGAGAAGAATAATACCGATGAAGAAAAACTAAGTTCTTGGAAGATTGAACACAAACCCTGGAGAGGATTAAAACACGTCAAACTGAACAAAGCATCAACAACCTTGAAGAAAAATACCGAAAAGGTATTGTCATAACCTTTAGGCTAATGATTTTCGTGTTCATCGAAACTGAATTAGCCATTTTTTGGGTGAACCTGCAGTATAAATCTTTTATATTGTTCTTTAATTTGTTTATACTTTAAACTTTTATTTTGTTAAAATATCTAAAATCGATTAAGCAACAACATACATAAAAGATTTACTTTTTCCGTCATCTGGTCAAAAATAAGGTTGACTACTTTATTACATGTCTCTCATCTGATCAGTTGATTGAGGTAATTTTCTTGTTCAATTTTCTATTATCTTGTCTATTAAATTGAAACATAAAATATCATTATTGTTCAATTTTGTATTATTAAGTGTTTTGAAGATGATTCCGTTAAAACCTGTAAAATCTAATAGAGATTTGAATGGAATATGTTACTTTAACTAATCAAATATATATATAAATGAAGTAGTTCTTAACAAGAAATGATAGAATACATAAATGTCTATAAACTGATATGATGAAACTTATCTAAGAACTGTTGTTTAAATATTCTAAGAAAACACGATATGATAACAATGCAATCCAGATTCACGTGTGATGATTATTGTGCAATGCTAAAGTCGGATCGACTGAGAGAATGACTATATTATCGTAAGTAATAGCAAGAACTAATTCACTGTATGATGATGCAGCAGATATTCTCGATATGATATTGCAGGAGATATGATTGATAAGAATATGTAATAAATGGTTACTGTAAGATAATCGAGTTCCACGGGAGTGTGAAGATCCGAGGAGTGAAGACAGATATCAAAAGATGAATGTGCAGCGACTAGGATGGCAAGAAAGACCGGAAGCTCCACAATATAGATCAGACCTTTTGAATTCCAAAATGTATAAATCGAACGTTAATCTTTCAAAGCTGTATTCTTATGTTTATATAGAGTAGCCAAACGGTCGGGAACTGAACCGTCGCCTTGGAAGCATGCGTCGAAGATTAATGACAGCCGTTGACGTTACAAAAGTAATTTTACTTATGTGGTTCATTTAATATGCCCCCTCAAAAAGGGAATTCTTGGGCTTTACCAAGAATTGTTCTTTTTGGATTGTCTGTCATTGGCCTACTGATGTATATATGAAAAAATTGTCGGGAATAAATACTGTCCTTAGGGTTTTCCTTCCTTAATAGCAGGAAATCGCGTCTGAAGTGGAGCGAAGAAAAGGAAAAACCGCGGGTGCGTCTTCTCGTCGATCGTCTTGCTTTTCCCTAAGTTTTTGTTCCTGCATGTAAGTCTCTCATCTATAGTTTGTCACATAGGTGTTTGAATAGTGCTCCGGTGACATCTTTGGTTAAAATGTCAGCTACATTTTCTTTTGTTTGTACCTTCCGTAGTATTACCTCTTTTTGTAAAACCTGATCTCTCACTGTATGTATGTCAATTTCTATGTGTTTTGTCCTTTGGTGAAGAACAGGGTTTGTTGCGATTGCCATTGCTGAGGAACTATCTGTGAAGATTGTGGGAATTGGTACGTGCATGTGTATCTCTTTTAAAAACTGTTTTAGCCAAGTTACTTCACACGTAGTGTGTGCTATGACTCTATACTCGGCTGACGATCTTGCTACCGTGTGTTGTTTCTTTGTTTGCCAGGAAATAAGATTGTTATCAAGATAAATGGCAAATCCAGATGTTGATTGCCTTGTTGTTGGACAAGATGCCCAGTCGGAGAATGCCATAATGCCTGAGGTTTTAGAGCCTGAAAAGAAAAGTCCTCGACCAGGTGAATTTTTGATGTATCTTTGGTGATACAGTATCCCGAACTCGGTCACAACTTACCAGCAACTAGAAGTCCGGATAGCCTAAGATGAGTTGAGGTACCTATTCTAGGATTGGGGAGGTCCCAAGTCGAATCCTAGGAAGATCGACTTTCCCAAGGATCGACTTCCCTGGGATCGACTTCTGAGAAAAGTCGAATCCCAGGAAAGTCGGATCCCGAGAAAGTAGATCTCTGAAAAGTCAACCTTGGGACCCGATCTGATCAGTTAGGCAGTTAGGCGGTTATGCGGTTACTGCCCAAATGATCAGATTACCCCCCATAAGAATCCCTATAAATAGGAGGCACCCCCTACTCATTTGAGGCAAGTCATTTGGAGTAGAGAGTTCCTAGCGAAGCAGAGCTCTGCGCACTTGAGTTCCGGTCTGATTTCCCGCGGAGTTCCCCGTTTGGCGCTTGCTGGAGCGTCTTGGAGTACTGATCGGGTTTTACCTTCATCAGTTGGTGCCGTCTATGATTCAAAGATACTCACGACAAAAGCTCCTCGACTTTTTCGAAAAAAGGGTTCGACTTTTTTCCAAGACGCCAGCCAGGGAGTCTTGCGAGGAAATCAGCTCGGCAAAGGATTGACTTTTCAGAAGATCGACTTTTTTCTTCCCAGAAGAAAAGTCGATTCCTCAAGGAGCTACGCTTTCAAGCTGCGACTTTCGAGGAAGTCTCCAAGTGCACAAGAATCGACTTTTTTTTTTGAAAAAAAAAAAGTCGAACTCTCCAGGATGGTAATGACACGAAGTACTTCTCTGGGAGGGGCCAACTCTCAGGAGATACCAGAACAGCAGTCTGGCAACTCGAAAACTAAAAGACCAGTGGGTCGGCCACCTAAGGCTAATAAAAACAAAAGCACCCCCACTGAACTTGAGCAAACCCCCCAAGCATCAGCTGGGGGGGAGAACCTGAACATCACACTACAGGCGATAGCTGAGGCCATACGACTCCTTACTGAAAGGGAGCAACCTCAGAAAGAGCAACCTCAGGAAAAACCTGCAAGTAACCAGGAAGCAAGGGCTTCAGCATCAGAAACCCCTCGCGGGTTTGTAAAAATGCCCATAGAGGAGCTGGAAAAAATGAAAGAAACCATAGCAAAAATGGGCGAAAGATTGAAAACAATTGAAAAGTTCAAAGCATCAATATTTCATTCAAAGGCTCAAACATCAAAGCAGGCCAAGGCACAACATGAGGTGTCGAGCCATAAAGCGGCACACTCTAGCACGTTGCCACCTCATAAACCAGAAGAGCAAAAATCTAAAGTCCTACCTAAAAAATCCGCGTACGAGGAAGGTACGGGAGATACAGAGGGGGAAGGATGCGAATTCCCAAACTGGTTAGAAGGTATGGAGGCCCTGCATAAATTATTAATGGTGAAACTAGCACCTCTAAAATTTAGGCTGCCTAGGTTACAAATCTATGATGGGAAGATGGACCCAGTAGACCACATAAATATGTTCAGAGAAGCGATGCAATGGGTCACAGCGAGAGATGACATCCTGTGCAGAGCATTCCCAGGAACACTGAAAGGGCCTACATACAGATGGTTCGTCGAACTACAACCAAGGAGCATAACAAGTTTTGCAGACCTGAAGAAAAAGTTCATTTCCCAACATTGTGGGAACACAAGAGTCAGGAAGGGCACTGAATCATTATTTACAATCAAGCAGAATGAAGACACATTTCGGAATTACACAACTAAATTCACAGAAGCTATGCAAAAAATCTCCGACCTGAACACAACAATTGCAATTTGCGCATACTCAAAGGGGTTGGACATGAACACACTATTAGCAATAAAGCTAAATGTGAGTAATGTGAAATGCATGGAAGACCTGTTAACAAAGGCCCAGAAGTATATAAATTCTGAGGAGTATGAAAAAGGAAAGAGGTGCCATAAGCAACAAAAAGGCATATGAAGCACAAAAGAAAAAAATTAAAAATTCGAAAAAGGAGAATCACCCTGGAGACCAAAACACGATGGAAAGGTCTACCAGACATCTGAGGAGTTCGAAAAATCAAAGTACCCAAGGTTCAAAGACTTGGGATTTGATGAAGCACGGAATCTGCTACCAGTGGGCTCGCGGGGTTGCGAGGAGGGCCGGAGGCTTTGGAGTCCACGACGCGCGCTCTACGTCAAACACCTGCAGAAGAGGAGGGGAATCGGCGACTCACGTGGGAGTAGGCGATTCGGGCTCCTTGGTTTGCTCTAGTGGGAGTGTGAGTCAAGAGAGGATAAGTTGAGGATAGAGGTCCCCCAAGGACCCCTTTTATAGGGTCTTGGGGGGCGTTTCCCCATTCAATCGAGTGGGGCCCACGCCATTAAGGTACCCCAAATAAGGAATGCCTTAATGGCGAAGGTCCGCTCAAGTAACGGCTGGGAGTCGGCGATTCAGGTATGGGAATCGCCGATCCAGAGGTTCAATCGCCGACTCCCCATGAGCCTAGTGGCAGCCTACCAGAGCTGTCCACGAGGCGTAGAGTTGGCGATTCCCCCTGGAGTCGGCGACTCCCGAGTGTTAACTTGAGCTCTTGACGTAGACACGTGCTCCGCACCGTGGAAGCCTTTCCGGGGGTCCGGCATATAGCGACGGAACCCTATTCCTTGTTTGAAGGGCGTTGCTGGGAGTGACTGACGTAATCAGGCATGTCTCACCAGGATTCACAGTTTTCAGCACTCCAAAAGAGGAAATCTACAACAAGGAAAAGGGAAGAATAAGGTTTCCTCAACCAGCAAAATTAAACCCTGCAACAAAAGAGACCCGGACAAGGAGGAACAGATACTGCAAGTTCCACAAGGACTACGGGCACAACACAGAAAACTGCAGGGAACTGAGTGCTTTCCTAGATACTCAGGTAAAGGAAGGAAAGCTAAAACAATATATAAACAAAGTAGAAAGGGGGCGACAAGGTTGCAAGAACCCAAATAACAAGGGTAAGCGACAACGCTCAAGGAGTCCTGACTCAGACACTGACCACAAGAGAAGGGTAATAAATTTAATCTTCGGCGGAGGATCAGTAGGAGAAAGCAGAAGTTACTCGCGGAAGGTAATGCAGACTACTGCAGTACCAAAATCTAAGAAAAGGTCATACCCAAGCGAGGGAATAAGCTTCTCTGAGGAAGATCTGGATAATGTGGTCAGCCCGCATGAAGATCCACTGGTAATACAGGTGGACATTGGGGATGATTTAAGTCTGAGTAAAGTAATGGTGGACAATGGCAGCTCAGTGGACATACTGTACCTAGCTGCATTTGAAAAAATGGGCTACAAAGTGAAACAATTAACCCCGGCCAAGGAAGCCATATACGGGTTCACAAACACAAAGACCCCAGTAGTAGGAGCCATCGACTTACAGATATCCCTAGGGAAAAGAAATGGGAGAGTCTCACGCACGGCACATTTCATTGTGGTCAACATAGATTCTCCATTCAATGGGATCCTGGGCAGACCTAGCATTCACGGTTTCAAGGCAATACCGTCATCTTACCACCAATGCTTCAGGTATCCAGGAAAGGATTGTAAAATGGCAACAGTTTGTGGAGCACAGAAAGACTCAAGAAACTCGTACAGGAAGACAAATAAAATGGCCAAACCAATAACCCTGTACATCCAGGAAAGAGAGGAAGAAGAAGACACAACCTCAACTAATCAAGTTGAGGAGGTCAAACTCTCAAAAGGAGGAATCTTGATAGGTACATCTATATCCTCCGAGTTAAAAAATTCATTACTTTGTTTATTAGAGACTCATGTGCATACGTTCGTATGGGAGGGGGAAACACCCTCACAGGTACAGCGCACCATAACATGCCATGAGCTCAACATAGACAATAGCTTTACTCCTATACGGCAAAAGCAAAGGATACTCGCAGCCGAAAGAAATGAAGCAGCACAGGCTGAAATCGAGAAGTTAATCAAGGTTGGGCACATTCGGGAAGTTAAGTACCCAAAATGGCTAGCTAACCCAGTCATGGTTAAGAAATCCAACGGGAAGTGGAAGATGTGTGTAGATTTCACAAACCTCAACAAAGCATGTCCAAATGACAACTATCCACTCCCGTCCATCGACAGATTAGCAGATGCGGCTTGAGGAAATGAATTGTTATCTATGATGGATGCGCATTCAGGGTACAATCAAATTCTGATGAAAGAAGAGGATGAAGAAGCCACATCATTTATCACAGATTGGGGAACATACTGCTACAAAGTCATGCCCTTCATACTACGAAACGCAGGAGCAACCTTCCAAAGGCTAATGGACAAGGTTTTCAAAAAACAAGAAGGAAGAAATGTCGTGGCGTACGTAGATGACATTCTGGTGAAATCCAAGAAAGCAGATGAACACCCAAATGATCTGAAGGAAACTCTGGAAACTCTACAGAGTTATGGGATGCGGTTAAACTCCGCCAAATGCAGCTTTGGAGTACAAGAAGGAAAGTTTCTTGGATTCTATGTAGGGAGAAGGGAATAAAACCAAACCCAGATAATATAACAGCGATATTAGAAACAACACCGCCTCGATAGTAGAGGTTGACGGCTAAAGCTGCAGTACAGGTGCAGGAGTGGGAATAAAAGTAATCACTCCAGACCAAAGGATAGCTGAACACTCTGTCAGATTACAATTATCAGCTACAAACAATATAGCAGAATATGAGGCTGTAATCCAAGGCATGAAAATACGCAAAAGATTGAGGGCTTGCTCAGTAATTATTAGAACAGACTCTCAATTAGTAGCTCAGCAATTTACAGGGGAATTCACAGTTAAAGATCCTCTGATCATGCAGTACGCAGTTACACTAGAAAAAATAAAACTGCAGTTTACTAAGGTGGAGGTAGAACAGATTTCAAGGAGTCAAAACAACTCAGCTGATGCCCTGGCAAAGCTAACATCCGCTTTCGAAGGGGGACAGAGAGAGATACTGGTTGACTCAGCATTTACACCTTCATGCAATCTGGTCACAATACAGGCAGAAGACTGGAGAAAACCTTTGATAGAGTACTTTGAAGGGCAAAAACTCCCAGAAAACAAAAATGAAAGGCGTAAATTACAAACGCGCATTCCAAGATTCTGCCTAATCAGTGACATCCTGTACAAGAAATCCTACGATGGGCCTCTAATGAAATGTATCTCAACAGATGAAGGGCAATTCATTTTAGAGGAAATTCATCAGGGGGTGTGCGGGATACATTAAGGGGGAAGATCTCTAGCCCAAAGAATAATAAGGCAGGGATACTTCTGGCCCACACTAAAGAAAGATGCAGTCCTATTTGCAAGAAAGTGCAAGGCTTGCCAGATACATAAAAACATACAAAGAAATCCCGCAACTCAACTAACAGGGGTAGAAAGCCCCATCCCATTCGCAATGTGGGGACTAGACATTGTGGGACCATTTCCGGTATCTACAGGCCAGGCTAAATTCATATTCGTGGCTGTCGATTACTTCACAAAATGGGTCGAGACTTTGGCAGTACCCAAGATAACACAAGGAGCGGCAACGAAATTTGTCTTTAAGTGCATAATGTGCAGATTCAGCATTCCAATGCACATAGTGACAGATAACGGGACACAGTTTACCGGTGGGGAGTTTACGAGATTGTGCAAGAACATGGGCACTAGAATCCACTTTTCATCAGTATACAGACTTCAGGAAATCGCACTATAATTCAAGGAGAGACAACTTCAGAAAACTACCTTCAAAAAAGTTAGAATACCAGGAAGTCGATCCCCGCAATGATACAACTTTAGAAGTCGACCAGAAAAAGTCGGACTTCAGAAAGTCGAATCACAGGGAAGACAACTTCAGGAGACACAACTTACGTTAGAGTCTCAGGAAGTCGATCCCAACAGATCCGATCCAGGGAAGTCGATGACAAAAGTCGGACTTCAGGAAGTCGGACTAAGGGAGGTCACTTTGGGAAAGCAACTTCAAAAGTTAAGTCCAGGAAGTCAATCCCAGTAATATTGGGCCCAACTCTGAAAAGTCGATGACAAAAAGTCAGACTTCACAAAGTCGGACCACAGTCCAAAAGGGAAACAACTTCAAGGAGGACCGACTCTGAGAAAAGTCGGACCCAGTGCAACTTCAACAGAACCCGACCACAGAAGTCGGACCCCAGAAAGTTGCACCTCCAAGGCTTAAGTCGAAGCCTTACGCGCGCTGGAAGTCGAAGCGAAGAAGCTGGAAAGTCGATGCCTCAGAGCGAAGGAAGTAGGTGAGAAGCGAATGACCCCCCCTCCACTATTTATAGGGGAAAGTCGAAGACAAACCGTCGCGGGCACTGTTCACCCTATGGGCCGAAAAGCCCATGGGCCCGGCAGGCCCAAGACGCCCGAGTCCGCGAAAATCCGACCAAATGGCATCGACATTTCAGAACAAGAGCATCGACATTTAATGATTGGGTATCGACATCTCCCAAAAGAAGGGTAGGATCGACATCCCATCAAGATTCAGATCGACATCCTCAGAGGGGAATAGACGTCGACATTTACCTTGGAATCAACACCCTTCGCAAGAGAAGGACAGAATCGACATTCCACAAATACTCAGATCGACATCCTCAGAGGGGGATAGACGTCGACATTAAAATATCATTCACAGTTGACATCGACATCCTTAGAAAAGGATAAGATCGACCTTCATACGACGTCGACATCTTCAGGGAGAGATGAGATTGACTTTCGGTATGATCGTCAACATCCTCAGAAAAGGAAAGAGTCAACCATCACACGACATCGACATCCTCAGGAAAAGACGAGATCGACTTTTATACGACGTCGACATCTCCAAGGAGAGATGGGATCGACTTTCTGTATAAACTTCGACATCTTCAGAAAAGGATGGGATCGACCAACAGAAAGCATCGACTTTAGGGAATCGACATTCTAAAAAAGTCGATCGCCACAAAGGAAATCCTTAGGAAAAAGGAAGAAGTATACCCGCAAACTACACCGACGTACTTCAGAGTAAATGTGTAAAACAAGTGGGAAAAAAGGGAAAAATATCTTTATTCAGAATTACAAGTAAAAAGAATGAAAATATTACAAGTCCCTAGTTAAAGTTAATACGGCGACGCAAGCGACGAGGAACCTGACCCGGCGGAGAAACATCGCGTCGGGGACGCCTCCGGCGTCGACCACGTAGAGGGGCAGAAGGAGAAACAACAGTCGGAAGATCACCAACGGACCATTCTTCAAATATTGATTCCCTGACTGTAACATCAACACTCTGCCGCTCGACAATTATTTGGCGCAGAGCAGGAAGATCCAAGGCCGAAGACCGAGGATCCAAAATATTCAGAATTCGATTCAGCTCCTCAATCTCTCCCTGAATAAAATCAGCGAAGATACTCACAAGAAGAGCCATGGATGAAGGAAAGGAAGGACCTAAAGGCTCTATTTATAGACCCCAGGTCTGCACAAAAGGAAAAAAACAGAGTAAAACTGATCAGAAGGACAATCCTTCCAAGATCAGCACGAGGACTCGACTTTTTGGCCAAAACACCAGGAATCGACTTTTAGCAAAAAAGTCAATACAAGGACCCGAGGGATCGACTTTTCTATAAAAGTCGATACGAATGTTGCCCTTCGACTTTTGTGCAAAACAAAGTCGAAAAAAGAACCCTGATGTATTGGAATATTGCGGAAGTTCGCCAAGGCAGGGGGTGTAGGAAAAACACTCATGAGACCTTGAAAGTCACCAAGGCAGGGGGTGTAGGCAAAATACTCCTAAAATATTATGGAAGTCCACCAAGGAAGAATAGCACCGATGACGGCACGACAGCAGAATGAACTGGGCCACTCTAAGATATTTGAACTCCTACAATTACTGGACGCAGTAACAAAGTAGGACACCAAATTAACCCTACCTACGGAAGAACGTAGGTGGAGAAAGTCTTAGTAGTAACAGGGTCAGGACGCGTACCCCATCCGAAAACACTCACCACATCTACAAAAAAAAACGTAGACAAAAGGGTGAGTAAAAACAAACCCCACCTATGGAAGAACGTAGGTAGACGGGGAACACGGCACATGCCAACCTACAAAGAACGTAGGCTTAAAGGGAAGTGTCCAAGAGTAGACCTCACCTACGGAAGAACGTAGGTAGACGGAGGATGTGCTCAAAAGTGAACCTCACCTACGGAAGAACGTAGGTAGACGGAGGATGTGCTCAAAAGTGAACCTCACCTACGGAAGAACGTAGGCAGACGAGGGACACACCGGCAAAGCATTCTCCTCTTCTACAAAGAACGTAGACAGGGGGAGATATACGCAAAAGTGAGCCTCACTTACGGAAGAACGTAAGTAGTCGAGGAACACACCGGCCAAAAGAACTTAACCTAATCTACGGAAGAACATGAATAGAGGGGCAAATATTCAAATAAACCTCACTTATGAAAGAACATAGTTAGATGAGGGACACAGCAAAAGAACACACATCCCATCTATGAAGGGACAAGTGTTCAAAAAATGGACCTCACCTATGGAAGAACATAGGTAGACGAGGGGCCACACTCAACCTCAGCCACGGAAGCAGCGAGCAGAAGGAGGGGGCAAGAGTTCAAAAAATAGACATCACCTATGGAAGGACATAGGTAGATGAGAGGTCACACTCAACCTCAGCTGCGGAAGCAACGAGCAGAAGGAGGGGGCAAGAGTTCAAAAAATGGACCTCATCTATGGAAGAACATAGGTAGACGAGGGGCCACACTCAACCTCAGCCGCGGAAGCAGCGAGCAGAAGAAGGGGGCAAGAGTTCAAAAGAGAACTTCACCTATAAAACAAAATAGGTAGAAGGGACAATACTCAACTCCAACCACAGAAGAGGGAAGAGGTACTCGAACATTGCTCGGAGACAGCTCAGCAAGGCGTCAAGGTGGGCAAGCAGGGTTCCGCTCGAAAATCGGGCTAGGCAAGCTGCGCAAGGAGTATGTTTCGGCTAGGACAAACCGAACAATAGTTAGCGAAAGCATGTGACAACCTCCGTGGAAGCATAGGTATAACCTCGCGGTCGTAGAAGGGGGGGAGAACTGGTGAGAGAGGATCTCGCATCCTAGGACATCACCGATAGCCCACACCCCAACACGCAAAGAGGGGGAATACTGATAGTACAGGATTCAACACACAGACCATAGTACTAAAAAATGTATCTCAAGATATCTAATATGCAGAGGAGGGGGGAGTACTGGTGATACAGTATCCCGAACCCGATCACAACTTTCCAGCAACTAGAAGTCCGGATAGCTTAAGATGAGTTGAGGTACCTATTCTAGGATTGGGGAGGTCCCAAGTCGAATCCTAGGAGGATCGACTTCCCTGGGATCAACTTCTGAGAAAAGTCGAACCCCAGGAAAGTCGGATCCCGAGAAAGTCGGATCCCGAGAAAGTCGATCTCTGGAAAGTCGACCTTGGGACCCTATCTAATCAGTTAGGCGTTTACTGCCCAAATGACCAGATTACCCCCCATAAGAATCCCTATAGATAGGAGGCACCCCCACTCATTTGAGGCAAGTCATTTGGAGTAGAGAGTTCCTAGCGAAGCAGAGCTCTGCGCACTTGAGTTCCGGTCCGATTTCCCGCGGAGTTCCCCGCTTGGCGCTTGTTGGAACGTCTTGGAGTACTGATCGGGTTTCACCCTCATCAATCTTAAAATTTTGTTTACCTTTTTTGAGTCCCCTTCTGTTGGGTTGGCCATTTTCTGACTTAAAACATTTACATCGTGTGTAATGTCAGGTCTAGTTACTGTTAAGTATACTAGTTTGCCAACCATTTGTCTATATTCTGTGGGATCCTTCAGAATTTCTTCTGTTTTAATTTTTGCTTCAGATGGTGTTGATATTGGATTTTCCCTGGGTTTTGCGTGTATGTAATTATATTGTTCCAATATTTCTAGTGCATATTGTCTTTGACTAATGAAAATCCCATCTTTTGTTTTAGTAAACTCTAATCCAAGAAAAAATTTCAGTTTTCCTAAATCTTTGATGTTGAAAAAGTTTGTTAATTTCTTCTTTAGTTCTAGGATTATGTTGATATTGTTTCCAGTGATTAACAGATCGTCAACATATGCCAAGATGAATGTTTTATCTTTCCTATTGATCTTCTTAAATAGTGCATAGTCTGATTTTGTTTGTTGGAATCCTAGTTTTTCTAGTACTTGTTTTAATTTGGTGAACCACATCCTGGAGGCTTGTTTTAAGCCATATAGAGATTTATTTAATTTGTATGCTGGTTTGTTGTTTCTCTTTGGTTCTTGTTTGATTCTCAGTCCTTGAGGGATGTTCATGTAGACTTCTTCGTTTAAGTTTCCATGAAGGAAGGCATTTTGTACATCCATTTGGTGCAAGTGCCAACCCTCGGTGGATGCTATGGATATCAAAGTCCTTAGAGTTGTCATCCTTGAGACTGATGCAAATGTTTCAGTGTAGTCAATTCCTTCTATCTGATTGTAACCCTTAGCGACAAGTTTGGCTTTGTATTTGTCTAAGGAACCATCGGCTTGTAATTTTTTTTTGTACACCCATTTGCATCCCATAGTTTTTGTTTCCTTGGGTACCTCTACTATTTTTCATGTGTCATTTTGTTTTAATACATTAATTTCTAGTTTTATGGCCTTTTGCCAATGTTCTTGTTTGCTAGCTTGTGTGTAACCTTTTGGTTCTTTGTGTTCTGATATTTTTGTGAGGAATGCTTTTTGTTTTTCAGAGAATTTATTATATCCTAGATGGTTATTTATTGGATATTTTGTTAAGTTGTAGTATATGCAGTCTTTTAATTTTGTTGGTTTCCTCTTTTCTCTTGTGGATCTTAGGATCCTTTCTTCATTCTGATTGACTACCGGTTCCTCTAGATTTTGTGTTATGTTTTATGTATTTGGTTCCTCTCTTATGTTTGCATTTTTCTGAGTTTTCTGTGTCTTCTTCCATTGTGTCTTCGGTATCTATAAGAATAGTGTCACTTTCAGACGTTTCTGTGATTTTGCCTTTGAATGGAAAGACTGTTTCATAGAAGACTACGTCTCTACTGGTGTGTATCTCATTACTTTCTAAGTCTAGTACCTTATATCCATTGCTTTGTGTAGAATACCCTAGGAGTACTCCTTTTGTAGCTCTGGGATCAAATTTTTGTGTAGGTTTATTAATTTTGAAGAAAAATAAACAGCCAAAAACTCTTAGATTCTCATAAGAAGATTCTTTTTGAAATAATCTGTAGTATGGTGTTTCATTGTTGATTATAGGAGATGGTATCCTATTAATGAGGTAACATGCAGTCTGGACACATTCTCCCCAGTATGTTTCAGATATTTTTGATTAAAACATTAAACATCTAGCTATGTCTATGATATGTCTATGTTTTCTTTCTACCACTGAGTTTTGTTGTGGGGTGTAAGGACACGATAATTGGTGTTTTATGCCAAGATCTTTTAGGAAGATTTTAAGTTCTGTGTTTAGGAACTCAGTCCCATTATCTGACCTTATAGTTTTTAAGGAAACATTAAATTGATTGATGGCTTCCTTTATAAACTTTTTGAGTTTTTGTGATGTTTCCCCTTTATTATGCATTAGTATTGTCCACGTGGCTCTACTATAGTCATCTACTGTAGTTAAAAAATAATGGTGGTTATTATGTGTTGGTGTTTTGTATTTTCCCCATACATCAACATGCAATAATTCAAAAAATTTAGTAGTCTTAGAGCTACTTTTAGGGAAAGGTAACCTTGTGAATTTTGCATACATGTTCTTTAAAAACAGGAATAGATAAAGAGTTTTTCCTAATTAGATTATATCTTAGAACAGAAGGATGTCCTAATCTTTTATGCCATAGTTCTGAAGATGCTGATTTTGTTGTGTATGCTTTGGTCTTCCGATTTTCTTTTTTCATCTCTTCTGTGGATAAGATATAGAGTCCTTCCTTTCTCTTACCCATAAAAATCGAATTCATCTTCGAATCCTGTATAAGACAATAATCATAGTAGAATAAGAAAGCGCAGTTGATTGATTTTGTCAATTTGATAACTGATATCAAATTGACATTGAAGTTGGGAATTTTTAGCACATTATCCAGTGTTAAAAATTCATTTAGGAGATAGGTGTCTACTTCACATACTATTGATGTGTGTGAGTTAGGCATGTGAAATCTGATTGGTTTTTGTTAGAGTCCTTATGTTTGACAGTTGGATCTGGGGACCACACATGTGTTCTGTGGCTCCACTGTCAATCGCCCAATCTTTACCTTCATTTACTGTTGAAATAAAACAGTATGAATGTTTACCTGTGGGTTCCATGTGTTGGGGTTGATGATGATTCTCTTATGGCTCTCCCCACATTAGCTGAGTGTTTGGGTCCGGGACCATCCTGTTTATCCAGAAGCATCATTAATTGTTCATTTGTAATTGTGATGTTTGGTTTGCTTCTTGTATTGTTGACTCATCTCTCATTCTGATGTTCATTCTCATATTGGTCATCTATATATGTTATGATCTTCAAAATTCTCATTTTCAGTCCATTGATGTTCCAGAGATTCTTTTTGATTTTCAACATTATTTGTGTTGTTTGATTTTGAGATTTGTCTGTTTCCATTGTAGTTTCTGTTGAAATTCCCGTTGTCTCTCCTTAGATGACTTCTTGTTTGATTGTATGGCCTATATCTCCTGAAGTTCTGAGAAGTGTTTCCATTTTGCTTATCTGGATATCCATGTACTTGGTAACAGTTCTCTGCAGTATGCCTTGGTCTCTTGCAGTGAGTGCAGAAAGGCCTTTCCCTAGTTTCTGGTCTAGAAGGTATGTACACTCCTGAGTTGTTTGCAAGTAGGGTTGTACTCACTTCAGTAGGAGCTGTGTGGCTCCTCTTGTTTTATAATTGGATACAGTTCCCCATGAGTAGGTGTGGGCTTTTGTGCCATTAGAACTCTTGAATGTCTCATTTAAGCCCATGAAGAATTTTACAGATCTTTCAAATTCATCTGGAGGATTGTTGTTTTCTTTGTTTGTATCATAAGTGTTCCATAGCTTGGTGAGTTTTGTGTAATAGGTACAAACAGAGTCCTGACCTTGATATAGTATATAGGTTTGTACTAGAACATCATATAACATAGCAACATTTTCTTGGTTATATTTTGTGTTTAACTCTGCCCAGAGGGTCCATGGATCATTTGCTGTGAGAAAAGATGGTTGTAAATCTGTTGTGATTGAACTCAACAGCCATGAATGTACCATGTCAGTGTAAGCTTTCCATTTCCTGTACTCTTTGGGGTTTGTGATGACATCTGGTTTAGGTGCTTCCCCAAGTAAGAAGGGCAATTTTGACCTTCCACTCACAACCATTTCGAAATGCTTTTTCCAGATGGGATAATTATTTCCATCTAGTTTGATAGGTACTGTGAAGTGTGAAGTTGCATCTGAGCCATAAATATTTTCTTCCCTTGTGAGAACATTTTGCATTATTTGATTGTTGACTTCTTCCATTTTATCTGCAGATATTCTTTCTGATTATGTTGAATCTTTGAACAAAGAGAATTCTAAGAAACAAATGGTAGAGATAGATGATGCTGAGAAAAAAACTGTCGAGTGTGTGGATCACTTAATGGTGGTTGAGTCTGATATTCAACAACCAGAGCCCACTGTTGATGAAGCTACAATGATAAGAAGGGCAACTAGAAAGAGGAAGAAAGGAGAAGGAGAAGTATTTCATGATCCATTCATGGAGTGGATGGATTACAACTGGAGAAATGGGATTCATTCAAAATTGGAGAATGCTCCTAGGCCTCACAACTGGAAGTGGGAGTATCATTCTCCAGAGAATTATCTTTCAGACTGGGATAGCAGATTTGATGAGAATTATGATACTGATGCTATGAAGAATGGTGGGATCTATGGATTTAGCTCTAATTCTGAGGCTAATGAGTACTTTAATATGTTTATGCTGGGAGTTAATGTTCAGAAAATAAAGGATGACTCGAATGAAAATGAGATTAAAAATGATAAGTGAAAAGAGAAAGCGGAGTTGAATGACGATGAAAATGTAGACCCTGATTATGCTTAATTCCTTCAGTTGCTGCAAAAAGGAAAGGAGAAGGCAGAAGCTGACTCTGACTATGCTAGATGGCTCAAGAAGGAGCTGAAGTTGCAGAAGAAGAGGGAATCTTCGGGATCCAAATGAAAGAAAGTCCCCCCTTTTTTTTTGAAAAAAAAACTATAGATTTTGTGATTTTTCTTCTTAAAGAGGAAGAAAAAAATTTAACTTGTTTCTAGAAACGGTTTGGATCTTACCGCTCTGATACCATGTAAAATCTAATACAGATTTGAATGGAATATGCTACTTTAACTAATCAAATATATATATATATGGAATGAAGTAGTTCTTAACAAGAAATGATAGAATACATAAATGTCTATAAACTGATATGATGAAACTTATATAAGAACTGTTGTTTAAATATTCTAAGAAAACACGATATGATGACAATGCAATCCAGAATCACGTGTGATGATTATTGAGCAATGCTAAAGTCGGATCGACTGAGAGAATGACTATATTATCGTAATAGCAAGAACTGATTCATTGTATGATGATGCAGCAGATATACTCGATATGATAGTGCAGGAGATATGATTGATAAGAATATGTAATAAATGGTTATTGTAAGATGATCGAGTTCCACGGGAGTGTGAAGATCCGAGGAATGAAGACAGATATCGAAAGATGAATATGCACCGACGAGGATCGCAAGAAAGACCGGAAGCTATTCACAATATAGATCAGATCTTTTGAATTCCAAAATGTATAAATCGAACGTTAACCTTTCAAAGCTGTATCCTTATGTTTATATAGAGTAGCCAAACGGTCGGGAACTGAACCGTCGCCTTGGAAGCATGCGTCGAAGATTAATGACAGCCGTTGAGGTTACAAAAGTAATTTTACTTATGTGGTCCATTTAATAAAATCCTATAAAACGCGAAAAAAGATTATTCACCCGGCTCTTATAGTCTCGAATCACGATCCAAAACATCAACAACGATCAAGAAATTAAAATGCCGAAAAGAAACGACTAGCTAGACATCTACTATTCGGTAGATGATCGCTCAAGTGTTGGAAAAATATAGACAACCATTGGTGGAACAACGCAATTCAAACAAGTTGGAGCACAAGTACTTCGAACCGTTCTGAGTTGCCGCAAAAATTGGGAAAGTTGCATACAAGGTGGATCTACCAAAGACTGCTAAAATATATGATGTGTTCCATGTATCTCTTTTCAAACCATATATATAAACAATGAGACGAACCAGTAGAAGTTTCTTTTCCAGAAGATCTTGAGTTCGAAAATGTTCTCGTTCCTGAAGAAGTGAATGATGATATGATTATATCGACTCCGTCTAAACGCCTGAAGCGTCCTCTCCCAGCTATGGCGGACTACGTACATCAGAGCTTACTCTGCTACCAATAAGATTTTTTGATCTAATTTTGACACGAAGTCAAAATAATAATTAATCGCTAAGTGTTAGAGACCACATAACACTATTATACAATTTCAATTGCTTGTAGTTATTCGATCATTTCACATGTTGTGATTAGGTTACTATAAAATCCAAAACTACTAATGATATAAGATCGTATACTTGTCATCACCATCAACAAGAATTAGGGTTATGTTCGCTTTAGACCGAACCTCTGGATGGCTCCCACAAACACATAACCAAAGGTCTTTAAAAGGGGCAAAGAACTCTTTAATATCGTCTAGGGAAATCTACTACAATGGCCATCCCAAACTTCCTTCTAGAGAATAGACGATTTCCCTTAGTAAATCACGCGATGATCTTCGGGCATTTCTTGAGGCCAGCTTGGCCACATTAATGACCAAAGCGTGATCCCCGCCTTAGAACGCACTCTTGGAGACCCTATAAAAGAGGACCCCAAGAGCATCAATTTCACCCATTTGAGAGCTATACTTACGGAGCCATCGTCGACTCTGGGTTCTAATAGACGATTCTCGCCTGAAGACTTAACACATAGCATGTTTCGTGTACTCGCACCACCGAGTACTGGTGTGATTTCCCAGTCATCATTTATAATTCAAGTTTATGAATTAAAATAGTTGTAAAATCTCTCTGTCTCTCTACTCTGATCATCCCCATCCACTGACGACTCGAGCGATATATTTTTTTTTTTGAATAAGTTGTTTTATATATTAAAAAATTAAGGTCTATAGAAGTTCAGCATAGAAAAACAATTGATTTAAATATAATAATACTTACTCTCTATTTAAGGAGACGAGTTTGCCTGACGGTTAATCAATCTTAACTTCCTTTTTTTACCATGTTGTGGATCAGCAATTGAAGAACATCCCTCGAACGATAATTTTGTTTACCCCAATTTGTTTACACGAGAATAAAAAAAGTTGATGTCCCAAGCGCGAAAAATGATCACTCAGACGACAATTTTATTTCCTCTCATTTTTTTAGGATAAAGTTGACGCCTCATATGCTAACATTGTATGCCTAAAATACTGCTTATGTAATTTGTAACGATATATGTACCCAAAACCAGAAATCTGGGGTCTGCATTATTTTATACATCTATAAAATATTATTATTATACACAACCAACACAAAAAGATTAGGATCAACTAGTTACAGTAATTATTAAGGTTTTTAAAGGTGATGTGTTTGAAATCTTTTTGAAATAGGGACCAATTATCTTGAATTTAAGACTAACTTGATTGAACGTGAAAATGTCTTTTTCTTGTAGTGTTCTTCAATCTCACGTAGAGCAAAAGGCATCAACTACTTCTGTGTTTCGCAAGCTATTACAAGTTGTGTCATGGTCGACAATCTACAATACTTAAAATTAAAGATAAACCTTGTGTCATGATCGACAATCTCCATCAAGCATCTATATATATATATATATGCATTGATCACATTGAAATGATCTCCAACTCAAAGCAATACATGAAAATGATAAATAGAAGCTACTTTTATTCTCTCTTTATATAAAATGTGAATTCCAATTGATTTTCAATACATTAAGATGTGACATATTTATACCTAGTTGAATCACTTGACACCAACTTGTTCTAATACTTTGTATTAGAGTTTTAGTCTGGTTGTATATGTAATTTTAACTCTGAAATATCACTGTAAGGTAGATTTTTTTACTTGTACAAAGATACATTTTGTTATAAAAATAGACCCTGAGTTGCCCGATTGTAGAAATAAAGATTCAGATGAAACAATTATAAATGAGATATAACATTTGAATTATTAATTATTTGTTTGAACCATCTTTTTCCTATGATCTTTTTGGGGAATCAATTTTTTTTTCCTAGAGAGGGATTGATTGATGTCAAAAGTCAATTTTAATAATTGATGACTCACTTTTCGTCAATTTAAGTACTTATATTTTAAGTAAAGGAAGATATCTTTGATCTTTTTTATTTTGTAATTTGGATATTGTCTTTATTTTTAAT
The DNA here is from genome assembly GCA_001185155.1 of Zostera marina. Classification (NCBI taxonomy): domain Eukaryota; kingdom Viridiplantae; phylum Streptophyta; class Magnoliopsida; order Alismatales; family Zosteraceae; genus Zostera; species Zostera marina. The sequence goes on along the minus strand of LFYR01000718.1, from coordinate 50,946 downwards.
GAAATTTAATTGTTTAAAAAAATAATATCTGATCTCATTTCAACGTGCACGTAACAGAAAGGTAATTACGACCACACATTCACACACCATAATAATTAATAAAGTGCAATTATTGATGAAATAATATTGGACTTCTTGTACTGATCTTTTTAATTTATGTCATTTTCATGCAATTATAAGATTATATATGTGATTGCTGGAAGAAGAAAAATAAAAAAGTTGTAATTGATTAATTTAATTTTTATTTTATTTTTGACAATCGAGGGTAAAATATTTAAGTAAGACATTAAAATACTCAAATTAAAATACATAAATTGGGTCCTTAAAATAATAAAAAAGATAGTTTCATAGAACTATAGGGATGTTTTTTAAATTAACCCTTTACGAATTAGTGAATTACGAAACATTTGGTCATGGATCACCGGAAGGTGTCAATGACTAAACTGACGGAGTTGACGTTTCCATTGTTTTTTTTCTCGGCGTCGAAGCTAGCGTGGACGCCGTACAGAGCATAAAACACCAAGATGACGGCGGTGAAGCCCAAGAATCTGATATACGCCGACTTATTCAGATCTCCCATCAGAAACAGATTCAAGAAGATAGAGAACGCCGGTACCCACGGCATGAAAGGCACGCCCCAAAACTCTGGTTTCCTCGCCTGAGGTACGAAAATCTTGAACGACTGAACGGCGGTGATCCCTAGAACGGCACAGAGACATAGCATAGCCACCTTGGCAATGCTAGTCTCGGCGAGATGCCAGATGACTGTGAATGCGAGGGAGATGAGTGAGAACGATAGCAGGAATGTGATCGTCGGTGTTGGGTTGGTTACTTCTTTGGCGACGTACCGTCGGAAAACCACCGCGTTGGCTACCATGTAGAAGACGAAGAGTGTTCCGATGTTAACGAGATCTAAGAGAACTTCTAAATCTGTAAAAATTGCAATTGCGGCCGTCAGTCCGCCGAGAAAAACCGTAGCGTTAACTGGGGTTGATGTTTTAGGGTTGACTTCAGCTAACCAGGTAGGGACCACATTTGACCTTCCGAGAACACAGAGGTATCTCGCCTGACCTAACATTGCAACCATCATCGACGTCAGTATTCCGAAGCTGGCTCCGGCACCGATGACGTTCTCCGCCCATCCCCATCCGTCCTTATCATCAAAGGCCTTCGAGAATGGATTGTTATAGTCGATCGCATCGTAAGGAACGAGCATGCACATAGAAGCAGCCATGAGGCAGTAGAGACCGGTGACGAGGGCGACAGAACCGGAGACGCCGATTGGTATGTCGTGCGTCGGAGATTTAACCTCTTCAGCCATGGTAGAGACGGCGTCATATCCAATGTAACTCAGGTAGACGCTGGAAGCTCCTTTGAAGACACCAGATACGCCGAATGGGAAAAAACCTCCGGCGTGTTTTGAAGGATCTGCCGGATGTGTGAAGTTCTTCAAGTCACCTTTCCAGAAACCGACGGCGATGATGAAAAAGATGAAAACCAGGTGGATTCCGGTGAGGATCATGTTGAGAATCGAGCTCTCCTTTGTACTGTATATGAACAGTGCAAGATTGAATGGTCTAATCATATATAAAAATTTATAAATTTACTGTAAATGTACATACAAACTACAAACTGTCTGATTTCCGACAGTGAAAACACTGCCGGAGATAATGGACAAAACGACACGAAGCATTAAAAAAAAAGGTTTTTTATTTTATTTTATTTTTAGAGAGCATCGATACCTGTGGCAAATAATAAGAGAAATGACAAGAACTACGCCGACGGCAAGAAAGTCTATCTGATTGAACCCTTCCGGTAACCATGTCACCGTTATCCTCCATGTTTCGATTGTATTGATTCCGATAGCAGAACCTAAATACGCCGTGAAACTCCGAGAAACTGCCGCATTCGAGAACACATATTCCATCAATAAATTCGCTCCCGTAATTACCGCCGCTAATTCACCAAAGGTCACTCGGAGGTAACTGAAAGCACCACCGGCGACAGGCATGTCGACTGCGAACTCGGTGTAGCAAAAAGCAGAGAGCAAAGCACACAGTCCGGCAATCGCAAACGAAAAAACAACAGCTGGACCCGCCGTTTCCGCACCACGACCGGACGTGATGAAAACACCGGCACCAACCATTCCACCAACACCTAACCCCACAAGATCGTACCAACGAAGAGACCGCTCCATATCCGGTCCCGATCGTGCTCTCACTCGACTCATCTCCTCATACGTCGTCGTCACCGATCCGGCTCTCCGACGAATTCTCCGGTAGGTCTGCATCAGTGATTTTCCATACTCTCCGATACTCAAGAAAGACGACGGCGCGATTTTTCCCTGTTGGGCGATGTCGGATCCTTGTTCTTCCATTGTAGCTGTGCCAGTGGCGGTTGTCGGCTGCAGCATCGGCTGCTGTAGGGTGTGATCTTGTGGGTTTAAGCCTGATTTGTTGTGTCCAAAATTTGTCATTTATATGTACTTTGTAAGATGAAGGAAAAAGGAAGACGACGACTGATTTTTTTTAATGAAAGATGAAAATACAAAAAATCCTAAATATTATTCAAATCATCTTTATTACTCTTTTAGCACAGATAGAATCTCATTCAATAAATTTATTTTATTCATATCATATGAATACCATGTAATTTAATTCTGATACCATGTCTCATGGTCTTACACACTTTTATTCTGATTTTTTTGAAATCTATGAGAAATCTCGCGAGATATTGTTAAATCCAAGATATTTCGCGATCCATTATTAATTTTTTTTTGTCCTTTGCAACTGAAAATCAAATATCTTATTTTATAAGATAAGACATCTATAAAATTGATATTAATTTTCCTTTCAAAAAAAAAAGATAAGAACGATCAGGTGAGATATTATTAACAAAACTTAAAATCTGAATTGCAAATGATTATTGGACGTTGGGTGTTAAGCCTCCTATCTTTTTCACTTTGCAATAAATTCAAGAGATATTTATTTAAAGTTCTATCTATCTATATCACACAAAAATCTAGCCGATAACTGGAAAGAGCTAGTCGTCGAGCCGACCAAGTTGGTAAAAATAAACATCAGTTATGATAGAACATCACAAAGAAAAACTCCTATAATTTTAGCGAAAAATCTTAATATACTACAAGAAAACAGACTTACAACAACAGATTATGCTAGAAAACAGACTTATATGAAAATATATACAGTAAAATTTGAACCCAGAATCTTCAGAAATTTTAACAGTAATTGTGTATATAATCATAAAATTGTTTGATCATGAAAGAAAACATAGAATACTTAAAGTTTGGGAATATTCCCTAAAACTATAGAGTTTCATTATTAAAAAATGGAAGATAGATATTAAATAGATGCAAAGGGACAAATTTACCAAATTTAAAATACCAAGACACGAGTTGTTCAACTATTCTTTTCAATATTATTATTCATGCTTATCAACTCGAACTGAACTGAACTGAACTGGGTCGAGAATCGGAAAGTCAAATTTGAAAGATTTATAATGTTAATTTCGGATGATATATTAGAATTAGATAATATAATCAGAGTATTTTGAATTATTGTTCCGACAAATTTTGAAATTACCATGTTGTTTATTTAGATTCTGTAGTGGTGATAATCTTTTCGAGAGAAAAAAAACATATCAATTAAGTTTGACTTAAGAAACGCACCATGTTGGGAATGTCTAATATTTGTCTAATGAATGGTCGCATGTGTGGGGGCTCAAACCTTATTACATTGTCGATTGATTTTCAACCATTTGATTCAACCAACAAACAACATGATCCATTTACAAATCTATTCAAACAAAAAAATGATCCATTTCAAATATTATGGATTGTTAGCTGTCAATCTGTAGTGTAGAAATTGGTCGATACTGTAATTACTTATGGTGGGTCTGGTCTTGGTCTGGGTTTGGGTTTGGGTCTGACTTAGATCTATCTATTCAAGGTGAGTAATTAGTCTGGACCACTTAAGATTTAATCTATGAATTTTGGTTTTTGATGATACCCCAAATGTTGGGCTCAAGCCCAACCTTCGCAGGTGAGGTCACAAGAACATCTGTTAGCCCATTGGATTCGGCTGTCGAACCATGCATTCTCTCGGGTAGACCTCGACAATTACGAAGCCTAGGCTTTTGTTGGCTCAGATCCGCAAGTCCACGAGACGATCTATAAATAGAGTTTTGGGGACACTTAAAAAGAGGTTGACTTTTGGTAGGTGTGTTTAGGTTTTTTGCCTCTACATCAGGGTTTTTTATAAGGTACGTAAAACAATAGTAAATAGAAATTAAACTGCATATACTAATGGTAATACGGGATCTGACATACAGATCGCATTAACAGTACCCGTAAGCATCCCTCATGAAACCTAGTACATAATGAAGGAGAGATACTAGTGAGATACAGTATCCGAGACTTGGTCACGACACCAACAATCAGAGATTCAGATAGCCCAGAATTGATGGAAACACCTGTATAGGTTATGGGAGGCTCCAAGTCGACTTTTTCATGTCGACTTTTCCAAAAGTCGACTCCAGGAAGTCGAACAGGGAAAGTCGACCTCTAGAAAAGTCGACCTGGAGTCAGATCTAAGCAGTTAGACGGTTACGACCCTAATTACCAGATTATCCTCATAAGGTATCTGCCTTATAAATAGAGGGCCACTTTCATTCATTCGGGTAGGTTGTATTCAAGAGAGAAATTCTTAAGCAACTGAAGAACGCGAGCTGATTTTCATGGAGTTTCTGATCCAACGCTTGTTTGAAGAATCGTCTAACACTGATCAGGATCCACCCTCATCAACTAATATTCTAACAGTCTATCTACCTTAATAGTGACAGTTATCATCGAACTAATCGAGTTATGTTTTATCTATTTTCAAGTAATATACCGTAGTTAGGGGGTCATCTTGGACCCGTCCTGTTTCGCATCAGGTTGTGGGGGGAGAATTTGGGGGTTCTTTAATGCATAAAAAGCAATTGTTTTTTTTATGTTTTTTGCATACCATATAGGGTGTCAAACAAGTCAAACCAATTTTTTGCTTATAAAGACGGGTTCAGACTCCTCTCTTTAAACAATTGTCCTGGTTCGAGTTCGCTGAGCCTGGTTTGTCCGAACTCTGACTCAACTCGTTAGCAAAATCAGCAAGCTTGAGCTCGAACTCGAACTTGAAATTTAACAGTTTTTGCTTATAAAGGCAAGCTCAGATTTCAATTGTCCAAACTTGAGCTCGCCGAGCCTGATTTGGCGATCTCGGGAACGGTTTGTTAGCAAAATCAACATGTTCTTTATCTAGAGGCCCAACCTCTGGATTAAACAGAGCATTTTTGTTCCTGCTATGTCTCCTAGTTCAGAGAATATTGTAATTTCATTCTCTTGACTGACATCTTCTACTTCATTATTTTTTTGTTGTTTTTCTAAATGAAAATTTGACCTCATCAAATACCACATGCTTAGAAATAATTAATTTTCTTGTTTTATTATTTAAAAACATAAAACTTTTGTATTTTTCATATACCCTATCACCACACAAGGTAGTGACTAATTAGGACTGAATTTATTTATTTTAGTATCCCAGATGTAGGGATAACATTATACACATTTAAAACTTTTAAGATTGTTAAAATTGAACTCTTTCTCATATAATTTCTCAAATGGTGAGACATTTCCCAAAGAAACTGAATGAGTTTTATTCATAAGGTAAATGGCAGTGTCAAATGCCTCTACCCAAAAGTTTTGTGAAATTTCACTATGAAACATTAGGGATAGTCCATGTTCCCTAATAGTTTTATGTCTTCGTTCATCTACCCCATTTTGTTGGCGAGTTGAAGGACATGACATTTGTATTTTTATACCCTTATTTCTAAAGTGATTTTGTAATTTATTATTGCAAAACTCACCTCCACCATCACATTGAATTTTTTTTCTTTTTTTCCAAATTGCCTAAAAATATACCTTTCGAAATTTTATCATTATCTAACATTATAATTTTATCTCATTTAAATGAGATATCTAATTCTTTTCCATTTTCAACTTTTACACATTTTTTTTCCAGTATAGGATTTGAAGGAATCAAGATTACCTTCATTGTATATCATATGTGTTGCAGCTCCCGTGTCTGCTAGCCATTCCTGAGCTAAAGATTCTCCTGACATATGTAAAGCATTCATATATCTCACGATGAAGATCATCAGCTTGTACTGAGTGATCAAATCTGCTAGGGCAAACTATTGCTTGATGACCTGGCCCCTTACAAATTTGACATAAAACCCTACCATCCGACCTTATTCCTTTGGACTGTTTCCAGCCTTCATTAGATCAACGAGGTTTAAAACCTTTACCTTTTGAGTTAAATTCTTGTTTTCTTTCTTTTCCTTTATTTTTATAAAATTTTCCTCTATTCTTCCTATCCATATAAAAAAGATCAAGATTTTTTTAATTATTAATCCATTCTTTAAATCGTAACTGATCAGTTGAGGCACCACAGAATTATAGGGTGGAACTGGTGGTTTTAATGTAACAGTCTTGAACGACTCATAACTATCCCCCAATCCTTGCAATAGACAATATGTCTTCTCTACATCTCCAAGCACTCTCTCTATCAAGCTTAATTCATCAAAAAAACATTTTCAGACCATTAATATAGTGGTCTTGAATCCTCAAAACATAAAGTTTTTTTTTAATTGTTGTATTTTTTCCCCTTAATAAAAACTCTCAATTAAATCTTGTGCACACGCATTTTTCAAGGTGTCCCATACCTCTTTTGATGTCTCTATTTCAGTAATCAAACTCAGAGTTGTTGAAAAAAGTCGACTAGTAATCCAACCTTTTAGTAGTCGGTGCGCTTAGGGTTTAATTTTTCATTTAATTCCCATGCGTTCCCTCCCTGATGCATCAATAAATTTTGGCAATTTGGAGGTGTCACTATTGAGCCATCAACGAACTCAATAAGGTCTCTACCAGATCCGTCGTTTAGCAATTGTCCATGTTAGCAAAATCAGTAAGCTTGAGCTCAACTGCCGACCGAGCTTGGTTTAGCAAAATTAGCAATAGGATATTTAAAGATTGCACCGCACGATCACACCACTAACTATTATAGTTAGTTAAGTTTAGCATGTCGTGTGTTTCTCCCTTGCTTTCCGCCGCCTCCTATTCCCCGCCTCTCCCTCTTTGCTTGATTTTTTAGAAGGCGGCGGATAGGACGAGGAAGAAGCGGAAGAAGAAGAAGAAGAAGAAAAACAGTGCAAGTAGAAGGTAAATCTAGCTTTTCCGATCGATTTTTTGTTTCTCCGGCAGGTCTCTCCATGAACAACATCAGTACAGACGTCGATAAGAATATTAAAACCGACGTCATAGAAGATATCCGTACTATAGGCAAGTTCCTCTCCATCATTCCACCACCGAATACTGTCGTCGATACCCGGAAAGATCTTCCAGAAGCGCCCATCTCCACCATCAACCGCGTCATCGCCTTCGTGGAAAAAGAGGTGACAGTCAAACTTTACCACGAAAAGAATAATAACGGCGGCGATGGAGGAGATTTATCATCTCTTCTCCTAGCATTGGAACAAGTGTCGAAACTCACCACCGCGCTGGGAGAGTTTCCGTCGAACAGCTCCTACGGTCGTGCTATAATTCACACCGTCAGTGTCCTCCAACGTACCATGGCGGTTCTTGAGGAGGAATTCCGGTTGTTGTTGGAAGAAGTTGGTGACGATAAAGATAGCTCATCGGAGATTTTGGAAGGTGATGTTTTGGAGAGACTGAAAAAGATAGCCAATATCATGATAGCCGCCGGATACGACACCGATTGTTGCCAAGTGTTCAGCATCGTTAGACGTGGTAAGATCGAAGCGACGTTGATGGAGATTGGGTTCGGGAAGATTCAGCCAGAAGAACTACAGAATATGGCGTGGGATGTGTTGGAATCTGAGATAGCATCGTGGATCATGGCTTTCAAACATATGGTGTCTGTTTCGTTTCCGACAGAGAGAGATCTCTGCGAGAAGGTTTTCTCCGATCACTACTCGACGGTTTCCGACGGACTGTTCAGCAATCTTGTTCGTGGCGTGGTTATCAAGTTACTTAATTTCACGGAGCATGTTACCATGACGAAGAGATCCGAGGAGAAACTGTTCAAGTTCCTTGACATGTACGAGACCATGCGAGACCTTACTCCGACACTCAACAAACTATTCTCCGGCCACGGTAAACAACATGATCAGAAAGAAAAAGAAGAAGAAGAAGAAGAAGAAGATGGATCTCTCCCATCAACGGAGTTGAAATGCGAAATGTCCGCCGCCAAAATTCATATCGGAAAACCCATCATCGGAATGTTCACCGATCTCGAGAATTCCATAAAATGCGACAACGGTCGGATTCCCGTCCCCGGTGGCGCAGTACATCCTTTGACCCGTTACGTCATGAACTACCTCAAGTACGCCCTCGAGTATAAGAACACTTTAGAACAGGTACTGATCATTCACTCCGATGATGGTCTGAACTCTGATACCATCAACTCTGATATACCATATACCGATCCTTTATACAGGTGTTCAAAGAGCGTCACGAATCAGAAAGCAGCGACGTCGGTGATTATCGACAAAGCACGCCGGTATCGTTCTCGGAGCAAGTGATGGCAATAATGAACCTCCTCGACACGAGTCTTGACCGGAATTCGAATCTGTACAAGGATCCTTCGTTGAGCTACATCTTCCTGATGAACAACGGGAGGTACATAGTGCAGAAGATAAAAAGTTGGTCGGAGATCAAGGAGCTCCTCGGCGAGAATTGGTGCCGGAAGAAGAGCTCCGAACTGAGACAGTACCACAAGAACTACCAAAGAGAAACATGGGGAAAAGTTCTGAACTGTTTCAAAGAAGAAGGTCTGCGTTTAAAAGGAACGTCGTCGTCGACCGGTGCAGTTTCGAAATCGGCGTTGAGGGAGAGATTCAAGCTCTTCAATTCTATCTTCGAAGATATATACAAGACGCAGAGCACGTGGATCTTGAGCGACGAGCAACTACAGTCGGAGCTTAGAGTGTCGGTGCAGGCGGTGGTGGTTCCGGCGTATAGGTCGTTTCTCGGAAGGTTCAGACAGTACATAGAATCTGGAAAACACCCTGAGAGATATATCAAATTTGCCCCTGAGGATTTGGAAAATTGTATCGATGGATTATTTGACGGAACTTCGAGTTCTATTGTCAGAGGACGAAAGTGATAATAAATAATCCATTAACCGATATTATTATTTAAGTCAAATAAATATTGGTAATTTGCAATCACATACTCATCTTTCTCATTAATTAATATTTTTATTTAATTCCACCAACTTGTTTTTATCTTTTTAGAAGCCACATTGACATTTAGGGGTGTAAATGGTCCAAGTCTGAGCTGGTTGGCCTAGATCCAGACCCCGACTCATGAAGTTGGCCCGGGTTTGGGTCGGATCCAGATCTAAAATGAAAATATCTGAATCTGGACTCCTAAAAAATCCAGATATGAGTCGGATCCGGGTCCAATATATGATTTTTTTGTTACCTGAAAAAAATCAATAAATATACAAAAATAATTAATAAAATCAATAAACATAAAATAAAAATAGCAATTTAAGGCCAATAATATTAAAACATTTGAAAGTTGAAAAGTAACAACTAAAAAATAACAACAAAGTTAAATATTTAATTAAATAAGAGTTAATTAGTTAAAATTTATATAAGGTTATTTAAATATTTTTGATATATTTATATTTAAGCTACTAATATATATTAAAATATTTATATTTAAATCCTAAGTTGCTCACATATTATAAACATTTATAATATCTGACCGAGTCTAGTTAATCTGAACTGGGACCTCTAGGTCCAAAACTTTTAATAGAGCTAAAAGTAGTCTCAGACCTGGATCCAGACTCATTTACACTCATATTGACATTCAACGATTTTAATTATGTTATGTAATTATGTTATGTAATTAAAACCAAATTATATTGGTTTTCACTTGAAATTTACCATATAGTTATAATAATTAATCGAGTTAATTTATAAAGTCAAATATTAAGGTCTATTATTTTCTCAGAAACCCTAGAGCTTGTCTCACCTCTCGAACTTCCGAAAATCGACTCTGTCGTTGCCAACTCTCTGCACACTCCTCACCTCCTCCTCGCTTACCTCCGGTCTCACGCTCCTCAGTTATCCGATTCTTCATCAAAAATAAATAAAATCATAGTTTATAAATGTTTTTCTTCAAGTAAAAATATGTACCTTGACCTTGAGATGTATTATCATCGATTACATGAGAATGAAAATTAAGTAAATAAAGATATTAAAATCTTAGACCGACCCTCAGTAACTTTATAAAAACATTGTTTAATGAAATGAAAATAAACATACACGAATTAAAAAGACATTAAATAGAAAAGGATATTAATTAATAACACAAAGGACGGAACAGAGGTTTCCTCTGGTGACGACGGACGGTACTAAATTAGTCATCCATTTCATTCTCCATGTGGGTCTTAATAACACAATCGGACCTAGGGAAGGCGACGCAGGTGAGCACCCAGCCTTCCTGCTCTTGATCATCGTCGAGGAAGCTTCCATCGGATTGATCAATCTCACCAGACAAAACCTTCCCTGCGCAAGACGAGCAAGATCCGGCACGGCAAGAGTACGGTAGATCGATTCCTTTTTCCTCGAAGTAGTCGAGAAGGTAGACATCATCGGGACATTCCATCTCGACGGGTCCATCGGGAGTTTTCAGAGTCACTTTGTAGGTCGTCGCCATGGCAGTTACGCGACCTCGTCCTCCGGCCTTCAAACCGAACACGGATCCTCCGATGTTTGTCGGAAAAGCGCGGAGTGTGGTGGCGGTGGTCGGACGGATGAAAGGTGTGCTCACCATGGTGCTTGAGATGGAAGCCATTGTCGACGACAGAAGAAAGAAGGAAGGAGGTTGTTAGGAGAGGAGTGTGGTGCGTTCTGAGGATTTAGAAGATGAGGGATATGTCTGTTATGTAATATGTAGTGGTGGTGTGGGTGGAAGGTAACGCAATCCTATCAATTACACGTGGCAACATCTCGTGGTGGGTTTTATCACCTTATCGGACTCACAGACTTGTGGTTTCCACGGATCCTCATGGGTCGATCATCACCGTTCATTAAGGTTCGTACTATAGTAGTGTATGTCACGAAATTATATGAGGTTTTTAAATCGAATCCGGACAATTTAATGGTTTCATCTTAACCGTGCGTTTTTTATCTAACTGATGATACCCCGACCCAACCCGACCAGAGTCTATAAGCCCGTACGATCCAATGGGCCGGACCCGTCAAACTAGAGGAGATTGTAAAATAAAAGATTGTTTAGTATAATATTCAACACTTTATATTATATCATCTTGAGTGATTGGTTGAAATATTTTGAATATCTCAACACGATCTCATTTTGAATATTTTGGTATTACAATATATAGTCATGGTTTAGCCCAGATGATTTAGATCAGTTTAACTTTTTTATTTGATTAAAGACATCCGTCTTTCTTTTGATTCGAAGTGTTACAAAAAAAATTGTCGTCGGTAGACATCGACTATAAAAGTATAAAAGATCAACCTTATTGTAACAGTTTATCTAGTTACTTTAAAATTAAATTAGATAGCTAATGAAAGCAGTATTTTGTATCTTCTGTATTTTAAATTTCGTATCTTTTTACCAGCCAGGTTGATATTACCAAAGTCACGTAATATATCATTTGATAAATCATAATGAAAATTTACACGACAAGACTCGAATTCTGAACAGAAACCTGAATAATTATTGTAAGTTTGTAACTGACCAGGTGAATTATACAACTCGATTAACTCAATTATTAACTATCATTATTAATGTGTATAAAATGTTGGAGGTTCAAAATTTGAATCTTTAATTTTTATTTACTTATATATCAAGTATCTTGTCAAAAAAAATACTAAATTAATAGGGTGTCAAACAAACCGAGTTAAAGAGTTATCCAAGCTCGGGCTCGTCGAGCTCTGACTTAGTCGAACTCAGACTCGGCTCGTTAATGATTTGTTAAAGCTCGGGCTAAAAGCTCGCGAGCCCATACTCGGAGCTCAAACTTAATTAGTAACGAAGCAGATGAATGTTTTTTTAGCAAAATAGGGTGTGGAAAGAAATGTGTAAAAGTTTTATAAGATTAATTGAACTTTGCGGATAATTTAAATATTTACCCAAACAGATAGTTGAATTACTTTGGTAGTGACCTGAATATCTGCGAACGCTGGTAGTCAAACGTTGGTCTAAACTTCCGTTACCGGCGAACGTAGGCTCCCAGAATTTCAGAACAGAGCCTATTTCATCAGAATCAGAGATGCATACGGTGGCTTTGAATCCGATGGCTTCCCGTGTGACGGGGAGAACTCTGGAACTACGTACCTCCTCGCCCTCCTCTTGTCGCCGCCTTCCTCTTTTTTCATCCCATTTCAAGGTCTTGCGTCTCTCGCCTGTTTTTTTTTTATATTTCGATTCGTTTGTTTATCTTTTCATTAACGAATTAAGATTAACTTCTACAGGATTCCAAATATCTGGGGACAAGGTTTCTGCAGGTAGGATCTTCTGCTGCTTATTTTTCTCATCCTCGGAAATCTCATAGACACGGTGAGATTTTACCTTTTTCTCCCAATTTTTTTTTTTACTAGAAATCCTAAATAGCGCAATTCCTGGTTTTGCATCTATGCTGTTAGTTATCCGATTCTTGTAATCAAAATCTCCTATGGGTTTTCAACTTTTCATCATAATCTAAAAACTAATAATAACAGTCTCCAACAAATCTGTATCTGATCAATAACCTGAATTACAGAAATGGTCTAACCTCGATTGAATTAATTAAATAAATAAACTAATCCAAACATGTAATATAATATCCTCTGACAATAGTTGAATTGACAGAATTTGAGATAAGAGTTCTTAATTTCTTATTACCAAACTTTACTTTTGAAAGAGTGATAGTTATTTGTTTAGGGATTATTGTAAGTTGTGATTCAAATTAAACATGGCACTGTTATGATCTATTTGTTTTTGTCTCTAGTTTATAATTGTTTGAATCTTTGTTCTTATGCATCCTATTTTATTAGCTGCAGTTGTAAAAGCAGTTGCCACTCAAGGTTCTGTTGTTGAATTGCCTCTAACTGCAGAAAATGTTGAGAGTGTACTTGATGAAGTACGACCATATCTCATGTCTGATGGGGGAAATGTAGTCTTGCACGAGATTGATGGCTACATTGTGAGGTTGAAGCTACAAGGAGCATGTGGATCATGTCCAAGCTCTGTGATGACAATGAAGATGGGTATTGAGCGCCGCCTAATGGAAAAAATTCCTGAAATTGTTGCAGTCGAACCTATCACGGATGAAGAAACAGGTCTTGATTTGGATGAAGAAAATGTAGAAAAGGTACTCACTCTCTAAAATTTCTGGGTTTTTTCATGTTTTATTAAATTACCATGTATGTTTCAGCCCTTCCAGGTTTCCATGTAGAAAAGGTAATATTTTTAAGAAATTCTATTGATGTGGTTGGATGTAGTACTCTTCCATACGGTTTTTTGACTAACATTTCTATTAAATATTTATTGTTAAAATCTAGTTTCTAAGATCGTTTAAAAATCCATACTACTTATTCCTAATTTTCTTTTTAGCAATGATTATGTGGATATTATTTTTTTAAAAGGTTTTTCTAAATCTGGTTTCCATGCTTCAAAATCTATTTCTTTGACCAATGATGCAGTACTTCCATAATATACAACTATATATACATCATTACATATTTACATCCTTTAAAATTTTGCTTTAAATGTCATTTTTACAAAAATAAGATGTATAAATAAATTAATAGTGATTTCATATCATCTTTAAACCTAACACTTTTTTGCCTATTAGGTTCTAGACGAAATAAGACCATATCTTGTTGGGACTGGTGGTGGAGAGCTTCAACTTGTGGCCATTGAGGAACCTATCGTCAAAGTTAGACTTACAGGTCCTGCAGCTGGGGTCATGACCGTTCGAGTGGCTCTTACACAGAAACTCCGTGAGAAAATTCCTAAGATCGCAGCTGTACAGCTTCTTAATTAGTTATTAGTCCACAGATAATGTTTCATTGCGATGCATGATATGTCTTCTATAGTATCACATTCTTTAACTCAATGCTCCTCTGCAAGCATATTAACAAAATAGGCAAAGATATCATGCTATGTACATATATTGTGCACGTAAGTATTATGATTAAGGAAGTAAAAGTTTCATCATCTCACCAATATATTGAATCATTACACAAGGATATTAGCCCAACTGACGATTGAAGTTTCTGAGGGTCTAGAATTTCAATCTCGTTATGTAAATTTTCATAGTGATATATTATGTGACATTGATATATCACTAGGAAGTAGCTATTTTAAAAATAAAATTTCAAATCATAATACCAAAGTGAAATGGGAAATAAAAATCTAAATGATTTTATGACAAAAATCTTTTTTAGGTCATTGATAGGAAATAGTAGGTTTCATATTCGTTCAGTCTATAATCTTCTTGAATTAATCACAAGGATGACTTATCCAATGAGTTTAAAAGAAGCCTCTTACAAATTTACTTGATATGTACTGCTTAAAAAAACATAAGATTAATAAATCATAAGCAGCAGACAGCCACAATGTCAAAACATGAAACTAACTGACTAAGCTGATGAACATTTAGACTCTCTCATGTATGCCGGTGGGGGGGGGGCAAAAAAACAAGAGATTTTATCCCTGACTCTTTGCTTCGACTTTGCCTGCTTTCTGTATATCTATCTACACATTCAATTAGGTTGTTTGGGAGGAGCATTAAGTGTAGCAGAAGGCAAAGCGATAACTCCAGGAACACATTCACTAGCTTTTGTGGGGAGCCTCTGTGATTTTTCTTTTAAATCAGACTGATGAGACGATGGTAGCTTCATGGACTGGGTATGGATAACTGTCCCTGAATCGGTGTCGGTCTTTCTTCTTGATTTTTTCTTTGCAGCAATAATGGCTTTGCTGGCTTCATCAGAAGCAATGCTTGAAGTACCACCTTGGACCTTTTCATGATGTTTTATGGCATGGAAGATATCCATTCCATTTGACGATGGAACTGGTTCAGACATCTTAGACGATGGGGAAGTAATATGGCTTGATCCAACTCTCTGAGCCAATAAATGTAGTTTCCCAGAAGAATCAACGGCAGACTTTTCTGGCCCAACACTGGCATGAGTTTTTAATCTTGCATTGTCAGCCATTCTATAATCATGTCGCTTCCGTTTTGCCCTCTCATCCTCTCGAATCTGTAGAGTGTACCAGATAAGATGTGAAAAACGGATCCCAAAAATAACCATAAAATTAGGCAGTGTGTAAGAAGTTTAGGACTTACTAAGGGTGATTACTTTTTTTTTTGCAAAAAAACTAAGGGTGATTACTAGTAAATACCTAAAAATGGAAAAAATATTTAGTAAGTTTCTTACTTGGTTTTAAAAAAAGTAGAATAATTCAAGTGACCCATTCAAAGCTCTATTATTTATGTTCTTTGGTGATACATGATTTATATTTTATAATTATATAAAAAATGACAATAAAACAGACCTTGTATTTTTGTTTGTAATTCGCTCTCTTGCGCTCCTTTGCTCTGTAAACAGCATCTTTGATTCCAAGATTATCCATGTAGCCAGCTGGCCATAATTCTGCAAGCTGCATAGAAAGATTGGAGTTTATCCTTCCTGATTAATAATTTAATATAACACAAATACGTCCTAAGACAAAGAGTTCTGATTTCTGAAAGAAACAGAACATGAAGAAATTATGAAAATTAATAATTAAAATTAATTAGAAATATCTTTAGTCGATTAAGCGAAATATGAAAAATCAAGGTAGTATGATTTTATGATTGTGAAGACATTCGGAATTCAGATGGCATTCTTACGAAGTAGACTGAATGTAACCTGTATTAAATTTAAAAGGAACAAATGAAAAATAATGATGTGTTACCTCTACATACAATTTCCTAGCTTGAGGACCTTTATCCTCATCCATTCCCTGAAGTGTGTGAAAAGTAAATCTTACACAATTTATACAAATCACATGGATAACGTTTACTTTATCATGACTATGTAGGATACTAAGATCTATTTCATTATTACCTCAACATACAAATCATAGAGGTCACAAATTTTGTCTTCAATTCCAACATCCATGAGATATCTTGACTTGAGAGTTCTCTCACTAGGAGTCTCTTGAAAATCAGCTGATAAACTAGTTTGCTGTTCAGTCACCTGTTAAATTAAAATTGCATAACTTATGAAATAGTTGATTCATGATTGGGATGTTATATCACACACTTTCATAAATTCATAAATCTGATCACTATACCAACCTTGGACTTTTTAATCATTTCAATTACATCTTTCTTGATTTTCTGAAATTTATCATCTTTTGCCCGTTTCACTGATAATCCCAGTTCCACCATCTCTTTCATGTTTCTCTGTCATATGTTACGCAGTATCAAAATTCAAGTTTGTAACAACGATTGAAGAGATAACAAATAAAAAATAATTTTGTGAAACCAATTCCAGAAGTATACTTAAGCTCAAAGAAATGGAAATGGTGTACCAAACTAACATTTTTTCTTTGTTCAAAATGCAATGAGGAAACTGGTCAATCACAAGACATTTATAACTATATGTATTACCTTCAATGTCTTCAGTTGGACTAGATGGCCAAGAATACTCATGAGACGATCAAGAAATGGTTGTGACGTCAATCTTCCTTGCCTATCCTGCAGTAGCAAAATATAGCAGACCGGCAACAATTGGTAATTTTAAAACATAACTGACAACTGAATAACGCTATAAAGATATACCGCCAATCTAGCAACTTTAGCCAGCTTATGTTTAACTTCTACAGGTAATCTTTTTTTAACTCCTTGTAACCCATCAGCTTCCTTAACATCCGCCTTTTGTGGTCTGTCTGTAAACAAGACAGTGTTCGTCAAAATTAAAAAAAACAACATTACATAGATATCCAGAAAAAATTATAAATCATATACAATAGCAACTTACATTCTGTGACTACTTTTTCCAACTCCTGAATAGCCCTGTCTAGTGTTGTGCCTTTTGGTTTAATTACACCACTTTCTTTCACCTGTTTACTTCTCTGAGCACATAAAATGAAAAGCAATGAAAATGTAGGATACTTTAATAGAGAAAAATATCAAAGATTTAGACCAGTAAACCTGTTATAAAGAACTAACATTAGCTTGTACATAATCTAATGTTGTGAAAAAAAACATAAGTCAAGTGCATATGAATAAAATGAGTTAAAAAGGGAGTGAACATTTAAAATTCCTACATTCCTACATACCTCTGACATATTTGAATAATGACTTCCAGTCCCTGGAGAATTCAAGTCAGGCAAATTATTATTTCCATTGCTGTCTCTGTGACGATATTTCTTTGACATGTCATTTCCATCCTTTGAAGACTTTATATGAGTTTCAACTTGATACATGTTACCTTTCCCACGTGACACCTCATTACCTGAATTGATTGGTTCTTCAATTACTCTTGATTTACTTGCAACATCTCTCGATTGGATGGAGCTCATCTGTTTTTTAAAATCCTTTACAGGTACTGAATTTACCAAGTCTTTGTGATGCTTTGAATATGAGCATGCATTAATATTCATTGAAGAGCCCGTCTTTTTCTTATCTGACCCCATATTCATGGTTGACTTTTTCTTCACAAAATTTCTTTCTTGTTGAGGATCTCCGTGATGCATTGAAGGTGAATTTTGTAGTTTTTTTTCAATCAATGGCGCATTTCTTGCAGCAGCTTTCATCTTTACATTACGAATATGCACATGGTCGGTAGGCATATTACAATCAACTTTTTCACATGGAGTTTGCATTGAATCTTTACGTCTTCTTTTCTTTGATGTTGTATTAGGGGAAGAACTTCTTTCTCTGTTGTGGGAAAAAAGATGTGTGACAAGGGAAAAAATTGTGTGCCTACATGTATGTGAGAAACACATGATAAAACTTACCGTCTTTCCAATTTTCCTCGATTGACAAAAAAACCGTTGTGTTTCATTTCTGATTTGTCAACTTGAAAATAATCATTCTACATAAGTACATGAATACATACAAAATCATAAAAGAGAAGCAATTGAATGGTTTTATTCAAGGAACAACACCACAATAAGAAGGAATCAACATAAATGATAAAACTGAAAGCATAAAGAACATTTGAATAAAGAACTACGGTCTAACCAGTTCATCATCATCAATAAAGGAATCATCAGTGTCATACTGATCATCATCAGGAACATCACCAAACTCTTCATCGTCACTGCTTTCATTACCCTGGATTTATAATTACAAAAAACACAATAAGAATATTAGGAGACATTTCGATCATATTATCATCCCGTATAAAATAAAAAATATCAAAGTCTGAATTGAGATTATAGGTAAAACATGTGCCTCTAGAAAGAAAACAACTGAGTACCATGTAAAGTCGTTCTATCTTTTCAATAACAGCGCTAAAACGATGGGAAGGGGGCTGCCCATCATTTTTTTCACCTTCCACTGGTTGATCCTGCACAATAAAGCGAATCATCTGAGTATCAACATTCAAAGACAGCATATGCGGTTGTCATGAAATTTTATCCAACAGACAGAAATGAACATGCAAAAATTCAAGTAACATATAAAATCCAAAACAGAAATATAAACATAAAGGACTACCGCCTTAACATCCGAGAAACTATTTTTAGATGGAAAAAAAAACAAAAAAAATCCAGAACATTACCGCCTTAACATCCGAAGAAATTCCTGACCCCACTGCCTGCGACGGCGCATCGGAACAAGACCCGCCATTCCCTTTGGCAGCCCCTTTGAGCAATTTCTTCCAAGAAACAATCGTAGTATCTCCCGGCGTCAACGCAACCCTAAACCTGCGACTCTGAATCTCCGACATCGTAGAAGAAGGTGCAGATACAGTAACAGTAGTGGTAGGTGAAGAAACTCTAGGTTGAGGTACTGATGGTGCCACAACAGTAACAGCCCCTTTCTCCTCCATCTAATCGTCTCCGAGAACTATTCAAGCCCTAAACGGCGAGAAATGAGATTGCGAGAAGAATCAGAAGAGACGGAATAGACGGACGATTTGATTTATTCCGGCGAAGCGAAGTCGCCGCCGCCCCCAATTGAAATTTCCGCTGATGCAGAAAAATTTCGTTCCTAATATTAGAAACTAACTGAAGTCTGAAGGAAATATTTAAGTGCAAATTTAGCTAACCAAGGTTAAAATTTATCAACCAAATTACAATTTTTTAAGAATAGTAAATAACTAACTAATTAACTATGGTTAAACCATATCTGCTAATTTACAATCATAGACGACCGGAATTGATTCGCGGCCGAGAGGTGCCGGACGGTCGTGTATAGTAGGGATTTCAATATCGCCGTCGAGCATCTTCAGAGCATCTGCAATGGTAGGTCGTAAAGCGACCATTACATGCGAGCAGAGGATTCCGACAAGGACGAATCTGTTCATCAGATCCATCGTATCTTTAGATTCCTCGTCATTTTGAACCTTGCGTAGTGGTTTATCCAGCACCTCCTCCGATCTCCCCGCCTTCACTAGCATCCAAGCCCAGTCGGTTATCAGTATCACGTCCGACGATGATGTGTCCAGTGCCATTCTACCACTCATGATCTCCAGAACCACCACGCCGAAGCTGTACACGTCGCTCTTCTCCGTCAGTTGCCCGTACAATGCATACTCCGGAGCAAGATAACCGTGAGTTCCGGCAATTCTGGTGGTCATATCGCTCGTTCTGTTCTGCTTGGCAAGTCCGAAGTCGGCGATTCTAGCTCTCATCTCGCCGTCGAGAAGAATGTTGGTGGTTTTGATATCTCGGTGGAAGATCGGTGGTTTGATTCCGTAATGAAGGTATTCTATACCTTTTGCGACATCGAGGATTACGGTCTTTCTCTGCAACCATGAAAGACTTTGAATTTGACTTTTCTTCCCGCCGACAGAACCGCCGGAAGATATATGTCGTTGAAGAGATCCATTAGGCATGTAATCATAAACCAGATATCTTAGAGTTCCATCGCCGCCGCCTCCATCTTCATCTCCACCTCCTCCTCCTCTTTCTTCTTCTTGAATATTACAGATACAACATCCTCTCAAAGGGACAAGATTCCGGTGTTTGAGGTTTCCGATGATCGCCGTCTCGTTCCGGAAATCATCGTCACCTTCGAATTCCGAGTTTGAAAGTTTCTTAACCGCCACCTGACTACCGTCGGATAACACTCCTTTGTAAACAACCCCAAATCCACCCTGCCCGATGATGTTCTTCGATGTGAAGTTTCCGGTGGCTCTCTCCAGTTCTTTTATGGTGAACCAGATCGACCCTATGTTTGGACGCTGGTGTTTGCGCCCCAGCGGCAGCATTCTCCGACCATTCTGATCCAATCGCCATAGATATAAACCCAACAAAATACCCAAAACGATTAAAGCAACAGCGGCCGATATCGAAGAAATAACCACAACCACACCGCGATTCGATCCGGTGTCGTTGTCAAGCACCTCTGTCAACAGAGGAAGTCCAAATATACAGCCGGCGGTCTTGACATTAGTAGGTCCGTATTTATTGACTATACCGGCGGCATAGGTGATGACGAAATAAAAGCAGGTTTCGGAATGTGATTGATTACCGTCGATTTCGACAAGTTTAGTGTTAACGTCAAATCCGGCGTTTACACAAGCGGTGCAGTTATTTCCAGAAACATCACCGCTGCAAGATCCGTCAAGCTCTGTTCTTTTTCCAACCTTTTCCTCGAAATCTCTCCGTGTTCTGATTCCGGCGCAGCTGTTGTTATTGTCAGAGGATATGACGAAACGTTCGGCGGAAGGGAAGCAGTCGGAGACGACAGTAGGTGGAACGGAGAATGATGCAGTGAGAATTGACTGAAAATCACTGAGACAATTGGTGGAGGTTTTCAAGTCCGGTAGCCTGAATTCGGAGGTAGACTTCAGGTGCTCGGCGAGTCCAATACCGAACAGACTGGTGAGTGTCTGGCAACAGTTGAGTATGGAGGAGTTACACGGAATTGGGTTCCACGGGAGAGTTTCGACGTAGCTCAGATCAATTGGGCATGAAGAAATATTGGCTGTTTCCGCCGGAGATACATCGGAAAATCTTGTTAGGAGTAAGAAAAGCATCGAAGCTGCCGACAAGTGAATTTTGAATTCTCCCATCTCCGATTATCGGAAAAATTGTTTGATGTTTGCGTGATTTTATCTTCCTGATTTTTCCGGCTTCCGGGAAGGTCCTCGGGAATCTTCATTATATCTAGAATCTTGCATTTCAGCACATGGATTTCGAGTAATTTAAATGATGTAGAAAGATCAAGGACTAAAACTAAATAAAATTAAATAAAGGGTTTTTTAAAATAAATACAATCACAAATCAGAAGGGTGTTTATATAAATAAAATAAAATACTATTTTTATTTATCAATTCGTCAACTAAAGGATACATCAATCAGAATGAGAATGGACGGTAGACTTTGAGATCAAGTACAATTCCGACGATCGACCCGACGGCGGCGATGACTGAGACGACGAGACAGATAAGACTGACGATCTCCAGCAAGATCCATTGAGTGGTCCATTTGGGTATCTTTCTCGCTGCAATGTACATCTCAACGGGATAGTAGATTGTAAGAGGCCAGAACCCAATTGCTCCGAGGAACCCAACGATGTCGTTGAAGAACGGCAGCATCATGGAAATCAGAGTGGTGATTACGACGTATGCTGTCCTCCAGACGAGACGGAAGAGATTGAGTTTGACGCCGGGTGCTACTGTGATTTCTTTGGAGAAGAATGTGGAATTTGGGTATTTCTTGACGGCCCATTTCTCGATAAAAGCGAACAGAGGTTGACTGAACACTTGGTAAGCTCCTATGAGGTGAACAACAAGAGCCACATTGGCGAAGTTGATTAGCCAGAATGGGTCGAAGAAACCAAATCCAGTCAGTAAGTTCCCCGGAGATGAGTTCCCAAAGGCTAAATACCCCATAGATCCACAAGCTATGTAGAAAACCGAGGTTGCTGATACACTTAAAAACGTCGCCTTTTTCATCGTCTTCCGCTCTGACGGCGGAGATCTGATGGTGTCCTGAATCTCGATGATTATAACAGAGTATGTGTATGCAAATGCGATGTTCCCTAGCGCCTGAAAAACTCTCCATAACTTACCCATCTTCGTAACCTCCGTCCCGACGACGATCCCCGTCATATTGCCCTTCAAAACACCATTGGCCACAACTTGCGCGATTCCGAGGTAAAGACAGATGAAGGAGTAGGAGAAAGACATGACGGCGGCGAGGATCGAAAGCCACCAAATCTGGTCGAAATCCGGGATCTGAGAGAATACGACCTCAATCGCCCCGAAGATTATGATGAACGGGTTACTCGGTACATTACAGACAGCACCATGACCGTTCCGGTGGAAACAGTCTGATCTAACCACCGCTATCATACTAATCGCGGCGGCGATGGTGTAGCCAATCGCCGTTCCGAAGATATTGACGTACTGAAGATAACCACACATCTTCACCTGTCCCTCACCTGCCATGCATTTTAATGAATCAATCAAAGTGAAAGTATCAAACCAAAACAATTGCACTGGCGTACCGAGGTGGGATCTGACGGCATCCATGTAGGTATAATTCCGGTGACCGGAATCGGGATCGCCAGAGCGGTAACAATAGGAGAGTAGAATCGATGTGTAATAAGTGATGAATGAGAAGACTACCATAGTAATAAGCCCGCCGACCCAACCAAGTTGCGCAATGCACCAAGCCAAAGAGAGCACGCCGGAACCAACAACCGCCGTGATGATGTGAGCACTCGCCGTCCATAACGTACCAGTTCTTCTCAACCGACCATCATCGTCGTAGAATTTCTCGTTACCTTCCGATCCTCCGATATCCATGGACATTAACATTCCAACACTCACAATTCTCAAATCACAAATCACAATTCCGCCGTCGACATTTGATATATATATATATAGCAATTAATAAATGGAATACACTTAAAAATGTTTGCTAAACTTGAAGACAGGAGTGCTGTAGTCATTAATAATGTTTATTAATAGGAATCAAAATTGTAAGATATTGTTATAATTATTTAGGTGTGCTAAATATTGAGTGTTTCAAATACGTCATAGAACATAATATGTAACATACAACGTCGTTGTACAATGTTTAGTTGTTGATCAATAATGTATTATAATTCAACGGATTATAATCTAACGATCGGAAAAAATTCGAAACATGTCATATTCCAAATTTATTTATTTATTTCTCTTGGAATATTCCAAATTTGTGGTCATTAAACCATTAGATAACTAAATAAGATTCCACTGGTTTTTTTTGTTGTCAAGCCTAGACAAGATCACATGAAGAAATTCGATAAGTCAACTAGATCAGATGCTTTTCATTCTGACCCTTCTTTTTAAGGATCAATGATTGAAATCAAAACTGTATTATCTATCCACAACATTTTCCTTTTCTTTTGTAATGTTGAAATATGCTTAACATAGGATCATGGGATGTAAAATTAGTGGATCATGGGCCATGGGATAGGTTTCGGTCCAAATAAAGTCAATTTTCAAAACACAGAGAAATTAACTCAACTTGTCACATTAATTATTAAAATGTCTAAAGATTTTGGTAATATCGGTGATATATTTATGTTTCTCTGGTAGACATTTTTATATCTTTTAAAGAGGCCAATTTCCTCTGTTATCGAAAAAAATGACAAAGCAGAGGGTGCCAAGTGCAAAATTATAAATAAAATACCCAAATATAAATCTCAACCGTTGTTATTAACTAAATAAAACGATTCTAGTAAGATATCATCCATTTATTAATTAGGAGATGTCATTTATTTTATCATTAATTTTTTATCCTACGATTTAAACCACTATTAATTTTTTTTATCTTTTACCAACCATATCTCTAAATCAGAATAATATCACATAAAAGAGAAAGCACCTTGATTAATA
This sequence comes from Zostera marina, assembly GCA_001185155.1. Taxonomy (NCBI): domain Eukaryota; kingdom Viridiplantae; phylum Streptophyta; class Magnoliopsida; order Alismatales; family Zosteraceae; genus Zostera; species Zostera marina. Next base: position 26,790 of record LFYR01000718.1, on the reverse strand, counting down.
AAAATCATCTCATTCTAATATTTTTTAATCATTTTCTTAAATGTAGCAACATATTTAACTAAAGAAGAAAATCCCTTCATCCCAAATTTCCACGGCGTCTTTTACAGCGACAATCAATCATACATAACGAAACAAATCTTTTATATGAGAACGTTTCTAGTGAAAATCACATCTGTGATAACTATATGAGAACCACATCTGGACCGTTGAAATTTCTGTGACAAAAAAATAGAAGTGCATGGGGATCTTCATCCCTAAATAATTTAAATAATAAACTATATTCATAATCATTAGATTTAAATATAGTGTCCAGATGTAAAGTTTTCACAAAGTTTTCACAGATGTGGTTCTCATTAGAAGCTAACCCTCTTTTATATATCTTCAGAAACTTTAATGGTTGATGATGTTGTAAATGCGACAACACTTATGAGATTATTAGTTATAGTTGTAATATAATATAGTTGTATAACAGTTGTTAAATGGTTAGTTACTGCAGTTATGATTATGTATAAATAGATTGATGTGCTTGATTAATAAAATCATCTTTTGAGTTTATTCCTTTCATAACATTCACTCAATCAAGATAATATATTATGATTCACTATAACATATGATAACTCAGGTTCAATCAAGTTCACAATCACTTTGCTCTCTCTCTCTACTGTGATTTTTAACAAAGAGTAAAAAAACCTTTTTACTATGTGTGTCCAGATATACTTATTGAGTTTCTGAGGACCTTCATGTTACCCTCTCGGCCCAACAGATCAGAACCATCAGGCTCGGTCCAATTATAAGTTTTTACGATACAAAAGTGTTATTGTATAAATACACGATGATACTCAAAGGGGATATTGACCATTTATAGGAAATACATTAAATCGGAAAAAAAGAATTGTGTGGTATAATCATTATCGGGCTTTTAGACAGGGCCCGTTTTAGTTTGTCTGAGTTTGGGTACCATCAATTACTTACCGTAACCTGTTTGATTTGAAACACGAAAAACATAAGAGCGAAGGTGATTTGGATTCTTTTCTCGCCCTCGTACTTGTACTTATCTTCCCAATCTTATCTTCTTCCTTATCGACCGTCATGTTGATATGGGTCAGCTTCCTATCCTTTACTTCTTCATCTTCCTCAACTGTAATTTCATGAATATTTCTCGGCGTCTCGACCATGTCGGTTAAAGTCAGCTCGTAATCTGACTCGACCGGCATGTTCCTCACCCTCTTCATCATCTCCTTCTGTCGGCTGGCGATCATCTCCGACCTTCCAAGGTTTGCATCAACGGAAGAAGACATGGTAGTTGGAAAATCTGAAATTAGGTATTGGCAGTTGGCTATTATATATAAGAGTTAAGGTTTTAAGAGAGATTCTAGAAGATTTTATTGTAGGAATAGTCAAAGGGATTTTAGTTGACACGTTTGAATGTGTTTGGATCGAGTCGTGTGACACCGATTTGAGACACAAATCGAGCTGAGACAAAACACAAGTTACGCGACATAATAACACGATTTCTCTTTTTTTTTGTCGTTTTCGAAATGCGTGCACCGAGTATCGGTTTCTGGGTTGGTTTGGAAATAGGTGCGGGTTCAGCTACTATTGTCAGACTGCAACATTCCTGATCTGAAATCTGAAATCTAAAATTGTGTTCCGATTATAAAAAAAAAAAAAAAGTGTTTAGAAAAAATAAAAATCAAATAAAAAGTTGTTTGAATTTTGATTCTTTGAAGAAGAATCTTTTGGGTCATGTCACGTGTTTGTTCAAAAATGAACGGTTGAAAGATTAAAATTCGAGTTAATTTCTTTCTATTCATTTATAAAAAAAATCAATTTTACATCATTACTAATCAATTAAACACATAGAGTGTTACCCAATTAGTCACAATAACTATTAAGGTTTCTGATATTCAGAGTTCGAGTGTTGTGTATACTTTTAATACGATTTGTCTGATAATATATTATGTGGTTATGATATATTATCTGAAGACTGAAGGTAGATATTTTTAACATTTTTTTAAAGACGATTTCGATAAAATAAGATAGAGAGATTATAAGTTACAATAAAAAAACGATTAAGTAAGCAACTAAGAGTAGATAGGATGTATGAAATCATTGGAATGAATATGACATGCTAATCCTCGGTTTGTAGGTCAATAACCAATAACGAAGCTTCCTTCAATTTCTGCTAGCTGTATAGGAATATGGTTTTCGCGGAAAGAGATCGATATGTCGTTCGCAGTCAAAGATGTGGAACCACGGCAGCTCCGACACTCACTTGGGTACACTCCGACACTCGCTCGCAGACACTCCGACACTCACTCGCAGACACTCCGGTGTTCGCTCTTCTACCAGACGCTCGCGGAGAACCCAAGGTGCTCGCTCGCGGAGACCCCGCTCGCTCTCGCTGCTTGTCCTAGAGAACCCATGACGTTTGCCTCGCTCAGAGCAAGACAGTGCTCGCTCCTCTGTCAGACGAACCGCACGCGGAGAACCCAAAAATACTAGCACGCGGAGAACCCCAAAACGCTAGCACACGGAGAATCCAAAACACTAACACGCGGAGGACCCACCAGATTTGTTCGCTCGCGGACACATTTTCCCTCTCTCTCGATCATACTCCTTCACTTGGCGTGTTCGCTGTCGGAAACACCTCGCTCTCTGTTCGCGTTTGCAAAAAATAGCGTGAAGATGATTCCTGCGTGAGAGTAAAGAAGACGGAAGATAGACGACGGTGGGAAAAATCTCAAGAATTTATATTGTGTTATAAAAAAATGAAAAATTTATATTGCATAACAGCGGCGAGAGAAAGAAAAAATGAAGAAAAAAAATATATTAACATTCTGTTATAAAAAAAAAACTCAATTACCTGATTATACATAAAATTGTAAATTTTTGTAAAGATGTAAGGTAAATATCCTTATATGTAACGACAATTCGGATGAAATCTTATTTGAAAATTAAATAAAAATTTACACATATTTTCATTTAATATTAAATCGGACATATATCTGGAGTAATGAATAAAGGGTTAATTTAATTTAATGTGTAATAATTAATATAAAGGGTTATAAAAAATTTTGTTACTGATTCTCTAATAGTAAGAAATTAACTATGTACTAATAAGTGAGATTAAATTAATTGATTATTTTTGAACTGTTTATATATATAGAGCTTTTAATGAGAATCATAAAAATGAGAACTACATGAGAACTTTGCATCTTGATTCTTACATTTAGATTTAATGGTGATTTATATTGTTTATTATTTAAATCATTTAGAGGTGAAAATCCCAATATAGACATTTTAACAATCGTGATCTGATTGTCACAAAGTTCTCACATATCCGGTTATTTTCACTAAAGTCGTTCTCTCTATATATAACAATTGCATAAATGTTATTACATCATAATTTAATTTAACTCTCCATGAAGTACTTATGTTAATTGACTGATTATTATTCTTGGCAAATGGTCGAAATCAGATATTTTGGAATCTTAACTAACTCGGGACATATTTCACGGGTGGTTTATGAAATAGGGATGTGGGACCCAAATAACGTCAGATAGAAAACGATAAGAAAAGAGAGAGGAAAGTGGTCCCCACTTAAATTACTACATAATTCATGTGATCTCACTATTGCAAATGTAGCTTCCCCAGAAACTGAGAAACTGACCGCCACCGGTTCACCGGAGATGGAGGTGAAGAAACAGAGAGGTCACGGAGATTGGGGTGGTTGTGAGATTGAAGCAAGAGGTATTAGCTACAAGATCCGTAAGTCGAGATTCACGTTCAAGAAATTGGCAGTTGGAGTTGTCGGCGGTAGGAATGTGAAGGAGAATGATGTCGAGAATGGTGATGACGATGATGATGTCCTGCATGTTCTTAAAGATGTGAGTTTCAAGGCGAATCCGTGGGAAGTTTCTGCGATCGTCGGTCCTAGTGGTGCAGGGAAATCGACCCTTTTAGAGATTCTCGCCGGAAATCTACTTATACCCACGTCAACACCGGCGTTGTTCGTCGACCAAAAGCCGATAAACGTCAACCGGTTCCGCAAGATATCTGGTTACGTTACTCAGAAAGATGTTCTCTTTCCACTTCTCACCGTTCGTGAAACTCTCTTATTCACCGCCAAGCTCCGTCTCGGTTTACGCGGTCGTGATGTTGCCGTCAGAGTCGACGCTCTCATCGGAGAGCTTGGGTTGGCTGAAGTGAGCGATGTAAGGATAGGAGACGACCGAGTCCGAGGGATATCAGGTGGAGAGAGACGGCGTGTATCCATCGGTGTGGACGTCGTGCATGATCCGAGAGTGCTGATTCTCGACGAACCAACATCGGGCCTCGACAGTGCCGCCGCGTTGCAAATCGTCCACATGTTGAAGAAGATGGCCGAGAATCGTGGCCGGACTGTCATCATCAGTATCCACCAACCGGGGTTTCGGATCCTGAATCTTTTCGATTCGGTGGCATTAATGGCCGTTGGTTCGATCTTGCACCAGGGGAGTCTCGACGAACTGCATGCACACGTTAAATCTGTCGGTCATGAAATCCCACTTCATGTCAACTTCGTCGAATTCGCCATGGACTCCATCAGCACACTTCAAATCCACAGCAACGACCACCGTCAGGACAAACCAAAGTGGCCGGTGATCAAGATTACAAATAGATGTACTTTACAGGATCTCTTCTGGGGCGGTTCCAAGGTGGCCGACGAGGAGTGTTTTGATAAACCCCATCCTCATCCTCCTCCTCATCATCATCACGGTGGCAGACAGTATTCCGGCAACGGATACGCTAATTCATGGCCGAAGGAGACGGTCATACTAACACACAGATACCTGAAGAACGTGTTCCGAACAAAAGAGCTTTTCGCCTGCCGGACGATCCAAATGTTAGTTTCTGGTCTTGTTCTTGGATCGGTTTTCTACAATGTCGACGAAACCGTCACCGGCGCTATGGAAATCGTCGGACTGTTCGCATTCATATTGACGTACCTTCTATCTTCCACAACCGAAGCTCTCCCTGTCTTCCTACAAGAAAGACAGCTCATCATGAAAGAAACTTCCGCCGGAAGCTACCGTCTGTCATCCTACGTGCTAGCAAATTCACTGGTGTTCCTCCCATTTCTCCTCATCCTCGCTCTCTTCTTCACTCTACCCATTTACTTTCTCGTCGGGTTAACCCGTAATCTGCCTTCGTTCCTCTTCTTCCTCCTCGTCATCTGGTTGTTACTCTACACCGCCAACTCGTTGGTCGTTTGCGTCAGCGCGGTGGCGCCAGACTTCATCGTCGGAAACTCCATCATCAATGCAGTGATGGGTGGGTTCTTTTTGTTCTCCGGTTACTTCATAAAGAAAGACAGCATTCCAAACTACTGGATTTTCATGCATTACATCTCACTGTTCAAGTACCCATTCGAGGCGCTCCTGGATAACGAATTCGGCTGCGACGAAAGGTGCGTGGAGTACAGCGGAGAGATTTGCGCCGTCAGAGGAGTGGATTTGCTTAGAAGAGTGGGTATCGGGTCGGGTGAGGAATGCAGTATACGGATCTGGACCCATGTCGGTGTCATGCTGGGGTTCATATTTGCCTACAGGTTAGTTTCCTATGTGTTGTTGAGATGTAAATGTAGGTGCGCTCAATTAGGTGGTCTCACCAGAGTCTTGACCTAATTACATTCATTATTTTAATGGGACTCGCTTGCTTCAGGTGAGATGCTTCAGGTGAGATATCTTATTTTACATACCAAAAAATTAAAAATATATTTCAGTTTGATATTACGAATTTGCCATTGTATTTTTATTTTATGGGTTCTCACTTGAATACTTGATTCTATGGAAATAATGATTGATAATAATCCAATGGAATTAAGAGCGTTAAATGAAATTAAAATATAAAAAATAGACACAATATTATAATACAACAGTGGAATGGATACAGGAATGTGGATAGATAAACCAAGATTAGTTATAAATGGTGTAAATGTGATTCGCTGATTCCAACATGAAATATGATCACAAACGATATAAACTGCAAAATAACTTCCACACAAACACATCTCCTGCCTTGTTGGTGTGAAAGAACATGCTATATAACGATTTCAAATTTTAAGAATCACTGCAGAAGAGGAAGCACAATCAACAACATGAACCAGTTGACTCATTTGCCTGTGGGGGCTTGTTTCTAAAGATATTCTTCTTCACAACCATTGCACCATCGGCCAGGAGGCTTGGTGTATCTAAGATCTGAATTGAATTCAAATCATATTTTTAGCAAAAATTATGTCAAAAACTCAAAGCATTGGTTCGAAGATAATAGATAGATAGAAAGAATGTAGTTGTGGAATCAAAAGGTTTAAAAAACTGCATTAAGATTATAGAAGTGCACTTTGTTTCTCTTATTTAGGTAAAATTTTATAGTTACTAACCTTCAAGACAAGTTCTTCAAAACATTGTTCCACATTCACTCGGGTTTTTGCACTGCATTCCAGAAAAAGACATCCATATTCTCTTGCAAATTCAATACCTTCTTTCTTTGTGACAACCCTATCGCTTTCCTAAAAAAGACACCACAAAAGACATTTTTAATATTACAACTGAGACTGTCGTTCAAGAAAATTCCCACCTCCCACAAAATTTTCAACATCATTTAAACATCGTGCTTATTTTAACTCATGAGGAGGATTAAATGCTCCAGTTGTGTACCTTGTCAACTTTGTTACCAACAAGCATCTTTATACAATCCTGATTTGTAGAGTAAAGATCTATTTCCTTTGCCCATATATCAGAAAGATTGGTAAATGTGTCTCGTCGTGTGACATCATAAACTGCAGGAAAAACAAGAATAAACAAAAACCCAATGCCCAGTATTGAGGAATTTAAATAAATGTCTCACACTCTGGAAAGAAATAGTTTGAATTATCAAAATATAAATACCAAGGTTTTTGATTTGTCGCATATGCGCGCATATGCGAGCGCATATGCGACCAGGCGGTGACCCCCTATCGCATATTTGGGGGGTCGCATATTTTTGGGTTTAGCCGGATCCGGGTCGGATCCGGATAAACCCGATCCGTTAACCCTATTAAATTAAAAAACTTTAATAGAATTGTATTATTCTATTAAAACTTAAGGACCTTACTAAGTGTTTGCATTACACTTGTACTTTGATGTTTGAAAGTTGAAACTAATAGTTTTGTTGTTTTGTATGTTTCTTTAAGTTTTTGTGATTTTAAGAGTTTAAGTATCATTAGTCACTATATTATTTCATTTATGATTTTTATTATGACTTATAATATCAGGGATTTATTTAAAATATGGAAAATACAGGGGGTATATTGAAAATAAAATAAAAATAATAATAAAAATAACATGTCGCATATTTGACCGCATATGCGACCAGGCGGTCGCATATGCGGTAGGCGGTCCCAGGCATCGCCTGGTCGCCTGGCCGCGTCAAAAAGCTTGATAAATACATATACAACCCCGTTCATGCTTACATTTGCCTCAAATCTCCTGCCCTAAAATTGGAAGGAGGATCAACTAAGAGATCTATATAATTCACTCAGTGATTAGTGTTTTTAATTTTATCACAAATAGGACATAAAGAAATCTAAAACCTCATTTAAAAGTCATTAGTTTAAAAAAAAATGGAAAGGGCTATACGCAATTACGTACCCAAGTCAAATTTCAAAACTCTGCCATTCTTTTGAGATGGAGGAAAAAGGGATCTTACCCATTATAACTCCTTGTGCCCCTCTATAGTAAGAGCTAGTTAATGTTCGAAACCTCTCCTGTCCAGCTACAACATAAGATCATTATTCGTTACATTCACTGGTCTTGGCCCAAAAAACGAACTTGAAGATGCAATTAAATTGTTTGATTATCTTTATGGTTCAACATATTAATACCATGTAGTCTAGACTACATAAATGGCAGAAACCAGTGCACAATGTAAACAATTCTTATTTGTATCAGAATCACCTGTGTCCCATATTGCAAGCTTCAACTTTTTCCCACCAATTGTGACCATTTTTACCTTGAAATCCACACCTAAAAGTAAATAGAAATGAAAGAAAACAAAATATAAGGACGCCTTAATAAACGATTTACAAAGTGATTTAAAGTTTGTGATTAGATCAGTTGGAAATCAGGAAAACAACGTCCTTTGTTTATAAGTCCAAATGATTATTTCACAGCAATATAGTAGCTAAACTATCTATGCATAGACTATGTTAAAAATCACAGGATTTTCTGCAGAAATAACAAATATACTTAACAGGAAAAGCTCTACAAGATTGAAGTTGATTATATTATTTTGAAGTGCAAGATACGCCAACAGGTCATACATAGTCAGGCTAGTTGCAAGATCATATTTAGATTTCAGATAGTATAATATCAATTTTGATCGGGCATTCATTTCATCCAATAGTTTTGAACTGATTTCAATTCCTTCGATATGACTAAGTGATTGTGAGCTTGTGGCCAGTACCCCCTTCAAAGTTTTACTAACAATTAGATATTGCAAAAGATTAGTTTTTTGACGTTCCGATCTTCAATCTTTTGGCATCTATGATAAAAAGTGAATCCATTCAAACCCTATCTAGGGTCCGTCCATTAAACTAGATCCAGTATTTGAAATTCAGGGCAATTCGAAAAGAAAAAGAAAACCCTAGGAAATGTAGATACACTAACCAATCGTAGGGGAAAGATCCTCAAACCCATCAGTAGTGAAGCTGAGAAGCAAGGAACTCTTCCCAACGCCAGAATCGCCAATCATCAACAACTTGAACAGGTAATCAAATTCCTGCTGCCCGGAATCCATCTCCACCAAAACCTGAAAGGATGAAAAAGCAATAACTCGTGAAAACACAATCCCACAAAATCGACGATCACCGACATCCAAAACAAAATTGAATCTTTACCTGGAACAGACGAACTGGAATTTAAGATCTGATTTGATCGTAATTGGTAACAGAAAGAGAAATAAATATATATATATATATATAAATTTTCGTAAAGGGCAAGTGTCGACCACGATGGAGGAGAAGCGAAGAGGATTCTGATTTCCGATAATTAATTTGGGGGGATTTTGGATGATAAAATAGCGATCGCCTCCTTTTATTTTCGAGATATATTTGTAAAAAACAAAAATACAGAAGTGCAAGGACATAAATGTAATAGTTACAAATTAGATTGGGTATGACCACCAATATATCACTCTGTGATATTCTCAAATCTTGAAATTTACTATTTTGTCTTTTTCCCAAATTCCCAATTGTAAAAATAAAATTTCCCTTTTAAAAAAATCCAAAAGAATCCTTTTTAATTAAATTATTCAAATTTTATATAGAAATATATATAGGTATAAGTGTATAAGGTATGTGTGTGAATTTTGATAGCTAGTGTCGCGTATCATTATACAGATCACAGATCATATAAGACAATCACCAGATTCAAAGAAAAATGATGATGGATGATAGATCGACGGAGGTGATTATCGCCGGAGCAGGTCCGGCAGGATTGGCAACATCGGCTTGTCTCACTCGTTATTCCATTCCTCATGTTGTGTTGGAACGAGAACAATGCCACAGTTCTCTTTGGAAGATGAAGGCTTATGATAGATGTAATCTTCATCTTGCTAAGGAATTCTGCCAACTTCCGCATATGCCGCATATGTCTCATCTCCCGACTTACATTCCTCGGAAATCTTTCATCGAATATCTCGATAGCTATGTTGATTTCTTCAATATCCGTCCCATTTATCACAGGTAGATAAACGTCTGAGATCGATAGACGCACTGACTCGTACTTACGTCTAACTTAATTACCTAACTGTTAATATGTATAGGTGTGTTGAATCGGCATTCTATGAACAGAAGGCGAAAATATGGTCGGTATTGACGAAGAACACCGAGGAGAAGGACGACAGGTCTAGGGATTTGTTCACCGGGAAATTCTTAGTGGTGGCGACTGGTGAGAATAGCGAAGGAAACATACCGGATATTAAAGGGTTGGAGAGCTTCACTGGAAAGATGATGCATTCCAGTGAGTATAAAACTGGATTCAAGTTCAACGGCAAAAAAGTATTGGTCGTTGGTTGTGGTAACTCCGGCATGGAGATTGCTTATGATTTATCTAACCATGGTGCAAAAACCTCCATTGTTGTTCGTAGCCCTGTAAGTTTTTAGTTTTACGTACCATCTTTTTAATTTAGTCATTTACATTTACCTGGATGATTTTGTAGTTCCATGTTGTGACAAAAGAGATGATACGAGTTGGAATGAGCTTGATGCGATATTTAAACTGTCCAATCTGGTTGGTGGATTTTCTAATCCTGGTTTGGACAAAATTCAAATTTGGTAATTTATCCAAATACAAAATTTTCAAACCGGCAGAAGGTCCGATGTTGGGAAAAGCCGTCCGAGGAAGAAGCCCTGTTATCGACGTTGGAACCATCAAACATATCAAAACCGACAAAATCAAAGTAAAGTAATCTTACTTTTACTTACTTAATTACTATCATCTGACTTATCCATCTTACAGGTAACCTCAGGAATATCGAACATAGAAGGAAGCAAAGTGACGTTCGTCAATGGAGAACAAGAAGATTTCCATGCTATTATTTTCGCCACAGGGTACAAGTGCACAACGAAGAATTGGTTCAAGGTAAACCCTAACACTAGAAGAAAACAAACTAACTGTGATCGATCACAGTGTTTTTTTCCAGATATATATTATATATATATAACTTTGCTTGTGCATGCATGTGTTTATCAGGAAAACTATTTTCTAGACGAAACAGGTATGCCATTACAGAAGTTTCCGCATCATTGGAAGGGGAAGAATGGCGTGTATTGTGCGGGATTTTCTCAAAAAGGACTGGCGGGAGTCTCGTTCGATGCACAACTCATTGCAGATGATATTGCAAATAAGTTAAATGATACATAAATAACTAGAAATTGAGATCAAGAAAAAATAAGTAGAAGGGAATTTTTCTTCTTCTTCTTCTTCTTCAGTTTATCTGTGAAAAGATCAGTGACATGAACATGATGGATCTTAATCTAAAAATTTGTGTGGATATGTTTTATCACCTACCTAACTATCTAGTTGGAGATAGACTTCTATTATCTTCTAAAATCCTATCTATCTATCTATCTATCTATCTATCGACAAATGGATTCTTCTCTTCTCTTCTTCTCTACCAAACTCTCTACTCACTTCACACCCCAAATCCCTCTATTTCCTCACAAGTCACCGGTGAATAGAACCTTAAACAACGACGTCCCAAGAAGGGTAAGAGTTGTGGCAGCGGCCAAAGATGGTCCAAAAGAAGAGAAGATCGTCCCAAAACGCCCCAAGAAGCCTGTTTACTCCTGTGGGTTCTTTTCTCTATTATCTATTATTGTGTAGCTAGCAAGAGTCTTTCTTCTTTTAACGCATCGATCTATCCATCTATCAGTGAAGAAAGGACAGATAGTAAGGGTGGACAAGGACAAGTATCTTGATAGCGTCAATGTGAGTATATATATATGTGTGTGTTTGAACAATCAAAGTTTTCGTTACCTTATCTTAATTTTGATGAACAGTATCTGTCGGTCGGTCATCCTCTTAACTACAAAGGATTGGATTACATATACGAAGATCGAGGAGAAGTTCTGGATGTGAGGATTTTTGACACCGGAGAATATGCTCTTGTAAGAATCTAATCTCAATGCTTCTTTAATTTTACAATCTTCTGGCCTCGATCGACCGACTGATATATACTCTCGATCTTTGACATGTCATGTTTTTGACTCTCAGATCGCGTGGGTTGGAATTCCGACAGCTCCCGCTTGGCTTCCGACCGATATGCTTCACAAGGTACATATCAAATGGTCTCATACGATCTTATACTTAAAACATATGACTTTTCAGTTATTGTTGTTTGACATTAATATACAGTCCGACAAGCTCGATTACGAGAGGGTTTGATTTCCAGTTCAATTCTTGCGTCTACAACTATATATATACATCTTTGAAGCTTAATTTTGGGCATTGTACACAAATTAATTAATCTTTTTATTAATTATTTTATCTGGGTTCCATATCAATTAATCAACACTCAGTTCAATTCAGGAGTTCAGTTCATTAGTTCAATAGTTCAATTCAGTAGTTCAATTGTTGATCAACTAAACTATGATTTAGGATTTTAAGTTTGAAGTATAGTTATAGATTAGATTCTGATGATACCCTTGGTTGGTCCACTGGAGTGACCCAACATGATCGAGCTTCAACGAATTAAACCCATCGGAGGGAAGTACTAGCTGATGATACCCCTCAGGCGCGCCCCAGCCCGTTGGAGTGGCTCAGAGATATCCCAAGGTCCGTTCAACTAGCCCAATCCTGGCCCGACCGGTACTGATGATACCCCTAGACCCGTTCACCCCAATCTCGGCCTGGTCTGGCCTGGCCCAAAGGGTAGAGGAAGCTCCATAAATATGAACCTCCTAAAACGAAAGGAGAAAAGTTACATTTGACACTAAGACTACACTAGAGAAAAAGAGATTAACATAATTCTAATCTGATCATGTATGCCCATTTTCCATTGTGCACCATTAGACAAAACTCTTATATAAAATGGTAAAACATACATACCACATTAATTTATAATATAAATAGATTAAAATTAAGATAGATAAGGAGTGTAGTCTAATTTAGTTTTCACAAGTAGATTAACTCAAATGATTACAATAATTACTGATAAAAATAACAGAATTTCTATCAATTAGATAACTGACAATCACATCCAAACTTACGGAGCATAAACCGGCAGATGAACATAGCTACGAATTTCGTGTGAGCTTTTTGAATACATCAATGCCAAATCCATGTCCAACTAATCTCAAATGACTCACTATAAATAAATTCCATTCCATTTCAATCAATGAATTAATAAAGTCTGATACCATTTTACAGCAGCCCTGAACTCTGATACCATCATGCCGATGCCAGTCCCATCCCGCTCCCCTTTCGCCTGGCTTCTCGATATCCTTTCATGGTTATTTCCAGAACTGGGTCCACCAACCTTGGCATCTGTAGACGCACCGTCGCCTTCACCATCCATGCTACAATCGAGTCCGAAAAAACACGTTCTCATCATCGCCATTACATCGGTGTTCGGAGGTGTGTTCCTCCTCGGTTTAACGGCTGTTCTTTTCCGCAGGTTTAAGAAGAAGAAGGTTGTTGTGCAGGCGAGGAGAGACACTCGCGGTTCCGACTTAGAGAGCAACTTTTGCACTCATGAAATTGCGACTTCGACTGACGGAAATCGCAGTCGTAATTCTAACGATAATCATGCTTGGACGCCGGTGAGCACTTAATGCGTGCTGCTTTTAACAGAGTAACGGATCTCCGGCGATTATAATTAATTAATTAAGTAATTAATAATGTTTATTTACTGTTTTACTATTTTACCTTACCCCCACCAGTCCCCACAGTAACTCCACTGTATTTGTCTATTTGAGTATTATTATTCGGATCCTCATGTATTCGTTATCGGATTATTCGGACCTCCGGCGATTATATCTGATTAAGTAATCAATAATGTTTATTTACGGTTTTACAATTTTACCTTACCCCAGTAAACCCCCCACTGTATTTTATTATTATTATTCGGATCCTCATGTATTCGTTATCGGATCTTATTGTCTTCGTTAACCAGTCGTGACTCGTGAGTCCGTGACTCTGTTTATCTTTATTCGAATTTTAGATTTATGGTCTCGCCGGCGCCGTTATCGATGTTCTTTAAAAGGAAAAAGCGTTTTTTCGATCGCTATAAATCCCATCCCATCACGCCAGAGATGTTTACGCAGAACCGGAAACCACGGATCCATCTGCTCTCCGTCGCAATGGCTTCTATCTCCGGAATTTTTCTTCTCGTCTTCTTCATCTACATTTCTCCGATGCTGGACTTTATCTCCACCGTTGACGTCGTTGAGTCGTCTTCCGTTGTGGAACAGGCTTGCAAAGCCACTCGATTCTCTTCCGTTTGTAAGAAAACAATTGCTTCTCTCCCGGCGAAGTCTAGTCCACAGGACGTTATTCTCGCTTCGATCGCATCTTCCGTTTCGTCTCTTGCCACTGCTAGGTCAATTGCTAAGGCTATCCTCGATGTCTCCTCTGACGACATCAATCGTACCAACGCTGCGAAGAACTGCATCGATCTACTCCGGTACTCTAAATATCGTCTTGATCAGGCATCTCCTGCGGTTTCCGCATCGAAGACCGACGACGCCATGGCGTGGACCAGCGCGGCGTTGTTGTTCCAGTATGATTGTTTTAGCGCGTTGAAGTATGTGAATGGGACCAAACAGGTGGATGATGCTATGTGGTTCTTGATCTCTCTTCAAGATCTCACGAGCAATGCTCTGTCTTTGATGTTCTCTTACCGCCGCTTCGGGGGAGATTTTTCTAAGTGGTCCCCGCCGTTGACGGAGAGGGATGGGTACTACTGGAGTGGTTCTGGTTCTTCAGCCCCCGTCGGTGGTGGCGTGTCATTCCCTCCTGATTTGAAGAAGAATTACAACGCAATGGTCTGTAGGAATAGAAGAGAGATTGGTTGTTTCAAGACGGTGCAAGAAGCTGTCGACTCCGCACCGGAGTTCAGTGGTAAACGATTTGTGATCTATATACCAGCTGGGGTTTATAAAGAGATCGTTCGAGTTCCATTGGAGAAGACTAATCTGGTGTTCATCGGCGATGGAATGGGGAAGACGGTGATCACGGGTTCATTGAATCACAAAATAGCCGGAGTAACAACCTATAATACCGCCACCGTCGCTGCGAATGGCGATGGATTCATGGCGAAGGATCTGACTTTCGAGAACAACGCAGGACCAAATGGTCAGCAAGCCGTGGCATTTCGATCCGATAGCGATTTCTCAGTTTTCGTAGACGTGGAGTTTCTCGGATACCAGGACACACTCTACGCACATTCCTTACGGCAATACTACAAATCCTGCCGCATCGCCGGAACAGTAGATTACATATTCGGTAACTCAGCATCTGTGTTCGAAGACTGTCAACTCTTAATCCGAACCCGACTAAAGTCACCGGAGAAGGGCGAATCTAATCCAGTGACGGCCCACGGGAGGACCGATCCGGCACAATCAACCGGATTCGTATTCCGGAATTGCACAGTGGATGGAACTCCTGATTACTTAGCCGTATACAAGAAGAAACCAGCAAAGCACAGGAATTATCTTGGAAGGCCATGGAAGGAGTATTCAAGGACGGTGTTTCTAGAATGTCACCTTGCCGAAATAGTTACCGTGGAAGGGTGGAAGCCCTGGAGCGGCGACTTTGCACTTTCAACTTTGTTCTACGGTGAGTACAGAAACTCCGGTCCTGGAGCAAATGCCGCCAAGAGAGTTAGCTGGAGCAACCAAATCCCAGCCGACCAAATCAGCTCTTTCTCCCTACAGAATTTTATTCAAGGTGACACCTGGATTCCAAGTTCCAATGTTTAATTAAGACGAGAGTGCATGTGATGATGTGAACCCATAACTTTCTGTTGCAGAGAAATATGTCCGTGACTCGGTAGTGGGTAAGACCGGAAAAAGCTATTCCATTTTTGCAAAGAATCTCAACTTTTTCGGAGTCCGAGTCCGGGTGTAGCCTAGGTTAGGAGTTAGAACTCAGGTAGGTCGTTTAGATTCACCATTTATAATACATCTCACGATTTAGTTTTTTATGGATCACATCTCGAGATCTGATCCATATCACATAAGTTAGTTAAAAAAGAAAAAAAAAATTTGAAAATTGAAATGAAAACAGTGTTAAATGTAGGAAGATGTGGGATGAATTTTCCTCGTGGAAAAGATGAAAAAGATGTGGGATGAATTTTCCTCAGGTTTTTTTTCAACATATCTTAAAAATACCTTATAGGATTAACATGAGATAGGTAGATTAAAAAATATGAAATGAAAACAATATATGTAAATTTTAAGATTGGAGGGTAAATGTTTATCTACCAAAGTTTAGGATTTAAAAAGAGTAGGTTATCTATTGATAGATTCACAATTTATAAGACATCTTACGATTTAAAACCATCATATTTCTAGGTTAAAGGTAGGAAGTTGTGGGATGGATTTTCCGTGGTTAAAAAACGAGAAAGACCGTATATTAAGTCGATCGAGGTTTTTCTTTCTATAAAGATATTTAAGATCAAAATGAGATAAATAGAGTAAAAAATATAGAATGAAAACAATGTAAACGTCCATCTACCAAAATTTAAGATTTGAGATGAGTAATATGTTTACTTATTTTTTTTACGTTTTGAAATCAATAAATTATCAACTGATTCAAACTAAAAAAAAGTGTTGAGATATGATAGAAATAAAAGTACAGATATATTAACTCAACTGTGCAGTAATAATTAAAGTTTCTGAGAATTCAGAATTCAATTTTTATATTATTATATGAGTGTGTTATATTTAGCGATATAACTAGTGATAGATATTTCTTGATTGGTAAGAAAATTGAATCACCACTGTTAATTTTAAAATTGACATGAATGATAGATAAAAATAGAATCTTACATGATTTTAGATATCAGATATATTTTCATTTAATAAATTCTTTTTTTATCTTAATTCTTAAGTGGAAAAAAAAAATGTAAATTGATTATTTAAAACGTGTAAGATAGATTGAGATCTGTGATGGAACAGCTGTAATCTTATAAGAATCTGTCACATTTTACTTCGATAAACCAAAGCAGCGTTTTTTCTTCTTTACTTTTTTTCTTCCCCTTTCTATCAACCCCACCAAATCAAGTCCATTCCAATTCGATCCAATCCCTACGACCTCCAGATTTCTTCCGGAGAAGATCATAGCATCGGTCATATCGATAATCTGGTACGTACGTATCTCGTTGTCACTTTTTTCTCTTTACTAATTATCACTGTCGCGAGATTCTGGATTTCCGTATGTTGCCGTCGGTTGTTTCAATCGAAGATCAGTTTTGAAATCGTTAGGAAATCGGTATGCAAGGACGAGTTTCTCTGTTCCTTTGTTTATTTATTTATTTATTTATTTATTTATTTCAAAATCTGATCGCCCTCCCCATCTTTGTTGTTGTTCTTTTTATGCATTGAGATCTGCGTTGTTTAATAAGTATCAAGAGTTTGGGAGATAGATCACGGATGCTCATTGTTTTTCCTCCTTTTTCCGGAAAGAAACTGACTTCTTAACGATTTTGAGTTCCAGATTGATATTCCAAATTGATCAATCTGAAATCTGGATACATATTTGTGGATCTTTCTCTGGTCAGATCAGATAATGTGTGTATTGGAAAATCTATCTCATTATTTCAGTGTACCTAACAAAGTATTTAAGACGGCCATGCCATGTTCTATATCACCACTTCATTGTGAAGTTTCATACTACTACAGTTTGAACCCTTGAGGCAGCATTATTGATTTTACTGAGTAGGCAAATGGGGAGTAATCGTGTCTTAGATATAGCCGTAGATGGAGAGATCAAAGTATCAAACCCATCTAGTCTTAATGCTATTTTTCAACTTGCCTTTTAAGTTCATATTTTTCAACCTCTGATTAGAAAGATGGACAGGTCTCAGGGGACTTTCCAAACAGTGGAGGAAAGAACTTGATTAAACAGTGTGGGAAGTAAAAATAGACAGCCTTTTTTGCATATTAATTTCTTAAAAACGTTTAAGTTCAACCCTGTAATTTGGGACACAAACAACATGTGTCTGATGTCTGCTTGACTGCCGTCATGCTAAACTCGAGCTTGTGTACTCCAAGGTTAATAAGTTTGATAGGTTTTAGTGTATTATTACTCAAAGGGTGGACCAAAGTAAGATAAATATTTTAACGAACCTATCGAGTGAACTCGAGCTTATCATTTCTATTATGTTGTGTTGGATTTCCATATGAGAAGTGACAATAATATGATTTAGCTAGGTTACCTCTGATAGTCTGTTTGATTATGTCAATTTTAAAACGATTGATTCATCTATTTTGACTTTTACTGTTTTATTAAAAGAATTTAAAAATACCAAACTGCCATTGATGGGATATATTTTTTACTAAAGCTAGATCAAGCATGGCCAACATCCAAAATTCAGCATGGAGTGGAAAGCAACCATTCCCTCCTCCGAAAAGTCCATTTCCTAGTGTAACACCGGCTTACACAGATTGTGGTCGTAACGTCTTTTCTGGATCAAGGAGCGTGTCTAATCCGAAAGATGACCGGCATGGAAACCACCAGCGTACTTCGTCCGAGAGTTTTCTCATTGATGAACATCCATCTTGGCTTGATGAACTTCTTGATGAGCCAGAAACACCAGTGAGGAAAGGTTTTCATAGAAGATCTTCAAGTGACTCTTTCACAAATTTTGATGTCTCGAATATGGCTCCTAACCTAGAGAACTCAGTTCAAGAGATATTCCGTAATAGAAATGTAACATCTTCACTACCATGGGGATCTCGGGGTTTTGACCATTATCAAGATGCATGGAATTCTTCTAATTATGCACATGTAAATAACTGTGAAGTACCACCAAGAGTGTGTGGAACTACATGGAATGCTGGTGGCTATCAAGGCAACATTCAGAAAATGAAGAATATCAACATGTATCAAAATACAGGATCGTCATCGACTGCAGGAGAATCAGGACTTTTTAAATCTCCTAGCATTGAGAATAAAGAGAAGGTGGATGCGACTTTCGAAAGAAGGGATGATTCCATGGTTAGATATTCTCAACCGGAATCAGACCAAAAGAGATCTAAACAGTAAGGCTTCAATTAATTCACCATCTCATCCATATAATTGTTAATATTTAAGGATTCTTTCACATTGTTGTTGCGTCGTTATATTTTTATGTGTTCATTTATATAGGCAGTTTGCTCAACGGTCGCGAGTTAGGAAACTTCAATACATAGCAGAATTGGAAAGAAACGTACAGATCTTGCAGGCAAGTTATGATAAAAAAATGTGGATTTTTATTCTTCATAAAAAGAAGCAAGAATAACTGCTATGATAAATTAAAGCATTGTTATTTTCTTCATAGTATATAATACAAAACGCATACTTAAAAGATTGTTATAGTTCATTTTTTATTTTTTCTGTCATAGGCTGAAGGATCTGGAATATCAGCTGAACTGCAGTTTCATGATCGCCAGAATCTTATATTAAGCATGGAAAATAAAGCTTTACGGAATAAATTGGATAGTCTGGGAAAAGAACGCCTCATAAAACATCGTGAGTCTGTCTTTTACAATGAATTTTTGACATATATGAAATCTTTTATTTGATAATAATGTATTGAACTCTAAAGTGTTAGGAATAAGTGAATAACATTAATTTGCTAATCCTATAAGTTTTATTAAAGGAATAGGAAACTTTTCATGTGAGAACGAGATGGTGAAAAAGTTCATGAGAATGTAATCATATCCGTTCATGTTCATTCTCATTTAAAAACGTTATTTAAATCATGTCCATTCATGTCATTTAAATCTTATCTGTTCATTTTCATTTATGTTACATCAACTATGGATGGTGAGATGAACCGTTTTCATGAAGTTTCTCATTTTCTTGTTCTCACTTGAAGTTATCTCTAAAGGAATTTTTGAAGTTCTATAAAGAGATCCGATAACTGAACTGGTCTTGACTCTTGAGAATTCTTAAAGTTAATGAGGTCCATGGTTTAGTTTCAATGATTGCTTCGTTGCTTGCATACTTCAAATTTACGTAATGATATGGTTGATGGATTCTTTTATCACCCAAGAGTTTTACCTTTTCGGTATTTAGTTGTTAGTTTTGATGATAAAAAAAGATTCAATCATGCTGAGTTGCTGATTATTGATAGTTAATAGTTTGAACATCAAAGTTTTAAAAAAAAAACTTCAATGTTTTTGATGGGCTTTCTTAATTGTGTAAAATAATGATTTTGCTCTCTTCTATTTTTACAGTATTTTCTATAGAGATTAAAAATATTGATTGTGTTACTAACTTATTATTGAGCTGATGCAGTCCAACAAGAGATGTTTGAAAGAGAGATTGCTCGTCTTCAAACCTTGCGTCATCAGCAACAGATTCAACAGAAGCAGCCTCCCATACAAAAACACAAACACAATCATAGTGGCAGTAAAGATCTTGAATCTCAATTTGCAAATCTTTCAATGAATCAGACAAATCCTGTAGAGGACACAGGCACTGGTGTTTTTCACATTTGACATCTCATTTTTTCGATATTTATTTTTGATATGTGGCACCTGGTCGGTTCATTTACAGAAAGCTCTCGAGTCTGTAGAATTTGTTCCCTGCCGGTGGTGGTAGACATTTCTTTTAAACACCCTCACGTGTGGTTTGTTTCTCTCCACCAAACCCTTTATTCCATTTTTCTTCTTTAAGGATGGTTCATTGCAACTTTAATGAATAGAAGAAGGTATTATTCTTGTTTCCAGTGATGGATGCATGTTAAATCTATCATCTATTTAATAAGTCTCTTTTAATTTTTGAAGTATGGGTAAAATTTGTTCTGTTTTTCAATGTAATTTTTGTGTAGTAGGCTGTAGGCAACCAGGCATACAATGAACTATTATCTCTAATGGAATTGCCTTCCGTTGTTCAGAATTTAGAGTAGCTTTGCCAGATTTTGTAATAAATAATATATTTTAGAAACTTATTTTTTAGTGGAGTAAAATTCTGTCTGGTGGTTTAAATATTTAGGATTAACTTCATCCTACGACCATTATTTTATTAAAAATACGATATTTAATCTTGGTTTTTTGTTCTTCTCGAGATGGTCTGTAAAAGATTAAAAAAAAAATCAATCACACCGCGATGATCAGCATGTCATTTGGAGCTGATTGGTGTAGTTTTGTGAAAAAAATCTAAAAACATGTTGGTTTTTAAATTTGGATGGTTGGGAGTGTTAGGGTGAAAATAGATGGGTGAGATGTGTCCATTTCATTTTTGTCTACTTTGCCAAATAAAATAGAAGATTAAATGATTATATCTATAGGGTTAGGAGGATTAAGATTAGGGTTAGGATAGTAGTTTGGTAATTATCAACAAAATTGTTTATAGACCTAACGATTATGTTAATTTTAGTGATAATCCACAACAGGAAATGTCATCCTCTGATTATTTTCTAAATTTATAACATTGAAATTGATAAAAATGTAACTTGATAAATTTGGGGTCCTTATGTTAAGGAATCGACAAGGTAAATAATTTGGGGTCCTTATGATAAGTATGCAGTTGTGGTAGTGAAATTACAAATGGAAACAGTGATAGGAAAATAAAACATTTCATTAGACATAAAAAGATGTGGAAATTAATACACGTCCATTGATAAATGAATGACTACGTAAGACTACAATATACTACGTACTGAATAAAAATAAAACAACTAAACCATACAACCAACTACTACATTGCAACGGAAAAGTAAAACAACATAATACATGAAGGCACGACACTTAAATGCTACTGAAGATATTAAAATCTAACGACAACAATATTGAAATTTAAAATCTAAAGGGAACGTCTTGTTCGAGCATAGTAGTGGACATCATCCTCATTCACGAATCTTTGTTGAATTATAACATCAATAATATGAGGACTATTGAATTGAGTATGAGCTGTATAGAATGGTTAAATGATGAAATAAACATGAGTGTTCAACAAATACCGTGGAAGTTGTGGAATAAGGATGAAGATTGGTCTCAAATAGGTTGTAAGAAAAATGTTGTCATAAAAAATACCAGGGAATGTTTGGTTAGGATATTGAGTTTAATCTTCATAAAAATATTCATAATATTCATTAACATGGTTGTGACTATTGTTGTTTACAGATTAAACTGTGTATGGGAGACAATGGGCAATGGAAGTGTTGTTGGTGTTTGTTAGGGGTGGGGAATCTGTACATCATTATAATTAATAGGTTGGCTGAG
The DNA here is from genome assembly GCA_001185155.1 of Zostera marina. Lineage (NCBI taxonomy): Eukaryota > Viridiplantae > Streptophyta > Magnoliopsida > Alismatales > Zosteraceae > Zostera > Zostera marina. The sequence goes on along the minus strand of LFYR01000718.1, from coordinate 4,832 downwards.
ATATAAATCCTGGGAAAACTTTTTCTGGCAAGTCGAACAAGGCCTGTGGAAAAGTGACAGAGTCTTTGGATGCACGATGTCCATCTACAACACCACATTCGAAAGCATTTGTGGTGACTGACGTCGTACGCATGACAACTACATCAGGGTTCTGGGAAAGGTCGGAAATAGATGAATCTGAGTCTGACTCCGACGACCATTCCATTGAGCTAATGGAAAACTCCGGTGAAGGTGGTAAATATGTAGGATCTTGATCAGAAGCTTAGGAGGGTTATAGCCTCTTTTCGTAATTTCTCAGTTGATTTGCGGAATACCTGAGAATACAAGTTAGAAACAATGATATATAAAGGATTGCCTGTTCTTTTAAAATTCACTACAGTATATAAATACCGAGTCAACTTATCAGATAGTGTTTTATAAACAACTATAGTATATGAATGCTAAATTATATTATAAACACACGTTTAAATAAGTTAAAATATATTCTAAGTGACCAATTAACTGGATATAAATTTTAATTTGACTGATAGTGCTTTTTAAGTCAACTGTAGTATATGAATACTAAGTTTTCTTATAAGCACGAATGTAATAATATAAGTTAAAATATATAAGTATAAATGACCAGATAATTAAATGAATAATAATTTTAACTGAAAGTAACCTCATGCAATGACCAGATAACTGGATGGAGGATCTATAAGAAAGTAGTCAACCTCAATCTATGACCAGATAACTGGATGATAGATCTCTTTTAGTTCTTTTTATTTTGTTATGTTACTTAAGAAATATAAAAGCGGAAAATAAAAAGAACACGAGGATTTTTATACTGGTTCGCCCAAACAAGGGCTAATTCAGTTCCGATAAAACACGAAGATTACTAGCCTAAAGGTAATGACAAAACCTCTTGTAAACTTTAAGGCTAACCGCTCACTAACCAACCTTTTACGGGTAAACTTTCACTTTAGAGTATTCAAGGGACTCTTAAAACCTCTGCAAGCTTTAAGGCTACTACACTTACGAACCAAACCTTTTACGGGTAGACTTCCACCTTAGAGTATTCAAGAAACTCTTAAAAACCTTTGCAAGCTTTAAGGCTAATCGCTTACAAACCAAACCTTTTACGGATAGACTTCCACTTTAGAATATTCAAAGGACTCTTAAAAACCTCTGCAAGCTTTAAGGCTACTACGCTTACGAGCCAAACCTTTTATAGGTAGACTTTCACCTTAGAGTATTAATGACACTCTTACGAATCTTTGAATCTTTGAAGTAGATTCGACCTAAGAGTTTTTTGAAAACTCTATAGAATCAAACCGAGTTTTATGATTGAACTCGTGGAACCTTATAAGTGTTGATGTTTAGATACACCTCACACAACACTTGAAACACTTACAAGATGTAGAGTTTATTCTTCTAACACACTCTTAACATGTATGAGAGGTGTTGGTACCAAGACCCGTCCAGATGGACCATGGACCGAACAGACCACAAGGCCCACGAGGCCCACGAAGGTTTCCTATATATACCTCTCATGTTCCGACAAGGAAGGGGGTTGAGATTTATTGAGAGGAATACTAGAGAGTTGTGTGTGTGAGCCCCCTAACGTGAGCCCACACACCATCAAAAGGGAAAGAAGAAGTTGAAGAACTAGAGCGCATAATCTTGAGAACAACTCCCACACAAAGTTTGATGGAAAGCTAGAGTTTGAGCAAGAGCAAGAGAATGAGAAGTAGAGCTTTGAACCAAAGAGAGCTTCAACAAAGATGGTAAGTGATGACTTTGCTCTTTGGTGTGCACCTCTTTATATAATAGACGTTGGTGGCATGGAGGTAATTTTCTTTAACTCTTGAAAGCATTGGTAGAAGAGATTCCAACTTCCAACTACTTCATTAATTTCTTCAAGGAATCTTCTTCTTCAATTCTTGAAATCCTTGTATAGATTTTTGTGTAGCATTTAAACCAAGATATTTATAGTTGAGATTAGTTGGATATCATTTAATCTTGGAATCTTAATCGATGATTGATCTTCTACACCTTGAATTTTTTTGAAGCTTGCATAGATAGTTGAACTTCTCTTACACGCCATGTTGATTAACCTTTAAGACATTAAAATAACTTGCACTACAAAAAAAAGGACCTTGTATGGCGGCCTTTAGATGGCGGAAATCCGCCATCTAAACTTTCAGTCCGTCGAGGAAACGTTTTGGCTCGACGGCGGTTCGAATTTTTTTTCGATGGCGGTGTTTAGATGGCGGATTTCCGCCATCTAAACTATCCCGCCCAAAATTTCGAATGACCCTCAATTTCCAGCCCGATTACCCGATTAAATTGACTTAAGATGGCGGATTTCCGCCATCTTAAGTATTCGGGGACTCGGGCGGAAAAAGCCCGCCCAAATTTCGATTGGGCGGACTTTCACTTAAGTGCTGGCGGCACTTAAGTGTACTTACATGGCGGAAATCCGCCATGTAAGTTTTGGGGTTTAATAAAAACCCCAAATCGACAGAACGCACTCATTTCTTCAAATCGTCTCCTTCCTGCCGGTTGCTGCGCTCCTGCCGTCGTTCCCTCGCTCCGCCGGTTGCTGCGTCGTCGTCGTCTCCTCCAATCGTTCACGTCGCCGGTCTCGTCTACTGTTTTGGTTCACGTCTCCGTCGCCCGTCGCCGTTCTCTCAGAGGTCACGTCTCCATTGCTGTGAAGGTATTTTTGTTTTGGTTTTTGGTTATAAATTTTTTTGTTTCATCTACTGTTTCGCCGGTCACGTCTCCTCCCGTCGGGCATGTCCTCCCGTCGGTCATCTTCATCAATTAAGCTACTCTTTAATATGATTAAAATGGAAAGGAAGAGTAATGAAATCAAACTTTTGATTATTCAAGTAATGTAATGTTATTCAAGTCTAGTTATTATCGATGATTAGTTATTATAACTTATTACATGTATGATCCTAATACGAAAGCAAGTATGTGCAGAGTGGAAAATATAAATTCAGAAGGTTTATTTATTTTCTATCTTCGTAAATGAAGATTTCTAGATGACGTGGGCTAAATTTGGAATGGGACAATATATATTTCTCTCAACTTAGGTGTTCAGAACTTTTTCTGATTCTAGAATAACGAATAAACTTGGATGATGCATCTATGTAGAGTTTTAGTTATTTTTAAGGTTAAGAGATAATTTAGGTCAGTTACTGGTTTTTTATTTTAAAATTCTACAAAATTCTTATAAATGGAAATGATCTTTAAATTCTGAGGATTAGCGGCAACCATTTTCTTTAAAGTTTCATCACGATGGCACAAGTCAACTGCAGATCGTACATTTGTACATTTGAATCATACTAAAAATTTAATGAATGTATTTGCTGAATGGTTTTATAATGAATGTATTTGCTGAATTTAATGAATGATTAAAATTTTTATTTTTGAATGGTTTTATAATTGTGTTTATTGTAATTAGGGGAGATTTTATTAATGTATTTTATTGTAATAGGATTGTGATCTTAGGTTTATTCTCGCCGGTCTCCACTTCCACTGCCGTCGCCGATCCCACCATCTATCAAGGTAGTATATATATCTATTTATCTATTATCTATTTTGTGTTTGAATGAATGTATGAATGTATGAATGTTTTGAATGTATGAATGTTTTGAATGTACGAATGTATGAATGTTTTTAAATAATTAAATTATATAATGTTTTGAAATAGTTAAATAATTAATGTTTTTCATGTTTGAAATTAAAAAATAATTTGTTTTAATTATTTTCTGTTTTTAAATTATTTAAAAAATAATTAAAATAAATAATTAATTTATGTTTTTAAATAATTTAAAATTTATATAAAATAATAAATGTATTTTTGAATGTAATTAATTAATTTGCATGAATTCAAGTAATTAATTGCAATAAAATTATTATGTTATTAATGAAATATTAAATGTTTATGTTAAAAAATAATATGTTTAATTATTTATTAAATTGTAAAATAATATTGTTTAATAATTAATAATTATTTAATCGAATGTTATTTTTTAAAAAAGTAGTAATTAATTAACAATTTACATTAATGTATTGTATATGTTAATAATTAAATATGAAAAAATATAATTTTTTTAAATAAATAAATAAATAATTTACTGTTTTTATGTTTTTTAATTAAATGAAAGTGTATTTAATTAAATTAATAATTACTGTTATTATAGAATTAATTAAACAATTAATTAATATTTTCTTTAAATAAATAAATAAATAATTTACTGTTTTTAAAATAAAAAATTAATAAATAATTTTAAAAATAATTTAAAATGTTTATTGTTTTGAAATAATTTACTGTTTTGAAATATTTTTAAAAATAATGAAATTAATTATTTGATTTACTGTTTTTAATTAAATAAATAATAATTTTGTTGAAATAATTAAAAAATTATTGTGTTGTTGACTTGATGTAGGTTTCGAAAAATCAAGAAACCCAAAAATTCAGATTGAATTAAGCTCTATTGCGGTATGAAATTATAAATGTTTGTTTAATCATTTTGTTATAAAAATATTTAATTAATTTGAATGCATGTAAATATAAATTTGTTAATTAGTAGTTATTAAATTGACTGATTTTAAATTCTATCAATAATAATTAATTTGCATGAAATTATTAAATTGTTAATTAATAATTATGAAATTGAATCATTTTAAATTTTATCAATAATTATTAATTTGCATAAAATTATTAATTAATTAATAATAATTAAATTGAATGATTTTAAATTGAATTAATAATGATTAATTAATTTGCATGAAATATTAGAAATGTTAATGAATAATTATGAAATTGAATGATTTTA
>LFYR01000714.1:268788-319858 GCA_001185155.1 Zostera marina | reverse complement strand
GAGGGCCTCGCGGCCGGCGACGCCTCGGAAAAGGAGTGGGGTCGGCGACAGCAGCGGGAGCGACGATCGTACCTTGCGCGCGGAAAGCACGCGAGGTGCCAGCAGAACCCGAGGTGTCAGGATGGGTGACAGGTGGAAGCTCCGCGACAATGTCGTTGCAGCGAATCCGGTTGAGGCGACGGTGGACGTCGATCAGCACGGCATTAAGGCGCTGAGTCTCGGCCACGGCGACACTATTGGGAACACCAGTAGGCGACAGCAGACACAGGGCCCAGGTAGCATGCTGATTCTGCACTTCGCGACCATACTCCTCAAGGATGTCTCGAGCACTCATAGCGGAAAGGAGAGGAGATGCAAAAAATAAGGTTCTCAGGCAGCCTATTTATAGAGAAGCAAAGAAGGAGGGGCCCGGGAACCGAGGAACTTTAATGAGAGTAGGTGGAGGTCGAAAGAGGGGCGGACGGCCTCAGTCCCCCGGGCCTGCCAAGGAAGGGGGGAGTACTGTTGGTACCATGGACCGCGGACCGCGGCCCATGGACCGAACCGGACCAGCCGGCCCAGACGGACGGGCGGGCGGACGGACGGACGGACGGGCCCGACCGCACGAGCCCACGAGGCCCAATGACAACAAGTGAAGGCTATAAATACCTCCCCTGATCCAACTGGGGAGGGGGTTGATAATTCTGAGAGTAAGACTTGTACTAGGTTGGACGGTGAGCTAGCTCCGGCGAACTCTCACACCAACAATATTTTTACACTTGGTTTTCACAATGTTTTAACACTTGTTCTTCTTAATGTTTTAACACATTTTGTTTTTCACAATGTTTTAACACATGTTGTTCTTCACAATGTTTTAACACTTGTTCTTCTTAATGTTTTAACACATGTTGTTCTTTACAATGTTTTAACACATGTTGTTCTTTACAATGTTTTAACAATTGTTCTTCTTAATGTTTTAACACTTATTGTTTTTCACATTGTTTTAACACTTGTTTTTTACAATATTTTTTGCGTCTTTTTAAACTTTGGATTATGTGTTGGTGATTTTGGATTTTTGATTTCAAAATGTTGGTGATTTAATGTTGTCATTTTTTTTTTAATTCTAGATTTTAAAATATTGTTAAATGTCAAGGCATGATAACCCCATATTGAATTCGTGCTTTCTTTAAAGTCCGAAATTTAACTATTTCATAATTTTTTAAATGTTACATTTTATTTAATATGACAATGTTTTAACACATGTTGTTCTTCACAATGTTTTAACACTTGTTCTTCTTAATGTTTTAACACATGTTGTTCTTTACAATGTTTTAACAATTGTTCTTCTTAATGTTTTAACACTTATTGTTTTTCACATTGTTTTAACACTTGTTTTTTACAATATTTTTTGCGTCTTTTTAAACTTTGGATTATGTGTTGGTGATTTTGGATTTTTGATTTCAAAATGTTGGTGATTTAATGTTGTCATTTTTTTTTTTAATTCTAGATTTTAAAATATTGTTAAATGTCAAGGCATGATAACCCCATATTAAATTCGTGCTTTCTTTAAAGTCCGAAATTTAACTATTTCATAATTTTTTAAATGTTACATTTTATTTAATATGACAATGTTTTAACACATGTTGTTCTTCACAATGTTTTAACACTTGTTTTTTTTCAATGTTTTAACACTTGTTGTTTTTCACATTGTTTTAACACTTGTTCTTCACAATATTTTTTGCATTTTTTTAAACTTTTGATTATGTGTTGGTGATTTTTGATTTTTGATTTCAAAAGGTTGGTGATTTAATGTTATCATTTATTTTTTTAATTCTAGATTTTAAAATATTGTCAAATGTCAAGGCATGATAACACCATATTGAATTTGTGCTTTCCTTGAGAGTCTGAAATGCCCAATGTAATCAATCACTTTCGAAGAGGATGAAAATCGAAAGAACTGTGTTAATGAAGAAATGGGAAGCAAAGAAATGCAACTATCAGAAAAAATTAATGAAGCATCTGATCACCATCTTCTGATTATTTTTTTTCAATGGATTCATCTAATATTTGTGCTACTGCAATGGCATGTGTTCATGCATAATAATAATAATAATAATAAGAAGAAGAAGAAGAAGAAGAAGAAGAAGAAAAATTATGCATCATAAATAGTTGCAAACGGACATCTGCATATTGTAAGTCTGATGATACAAATTCAATCTTTATAGATCTTTTCCTTAACAGATCTCCAATGTAATGAAGGAAAATGTCTATGTGTCTAGATTTTGCTGTAGTAGATGGATTATAAGCCATGAACACAATTGATTTATTATCACACAGTACCTTAGGAAGCTTCACTAAATCTCCGTCCTAGTTCTCTAGCTAAACAGATAGCAAAACCAGGTTACTTCAGATATTCCACTAGACATGAATCTCTACTCGGCCTTACAACTTGATTTTGAGACAACATTTTGTTTCTAATTAGCCGACCATGTCAGAACATTTCCTCCATACCAAATACTTAACCCTGAGGTTGACATTTTGTCTCCAGGTTCACCTCCCCAATCAGAATCACAGTAAGTTGTGATAGTAGACAAAGAATCTGGCATAGATTTTATTCTTAGCCCTAAACTCTTTGTTCCTTGTAAGTACCTAAAAATCCTTTTGATAACTATCATATGTAAATCAGTTGGTTTTTATAAGTGTTGACGATTAACTTGATTTACTTGAAAGACAATGTCAGATCTTGTAAATGTCAAATATCATGTTGTAATCCTACCATACTCCTATATAGTATAACATCCTCTATAGGAGGTCCGTCAATTTTGGTTAATCATTGACACTTACTCATTGGTGTTGCACAAGGAGTGCATGAAGCCAAGCCATATTTTTCTAATATATCCTTTATATATTTTATTTGAGAGATAATGACATAATCATCCTTTTTTATACATTCTAGACCAAGGAAGAAATGAAGTTCACCTAAATATCTACAGGAGAATTTTCCACAAATTAGATTAATATATTCATCTATTTTAACCTCGTTATTGTCAGTCACTATAATATCATCTATGATAAGGGTGGAATTCGATCAGTACTCGAACGACGTTTCGAACAAGCGTTGGGCTAGGAACTCCGTGAAAATCAGCTTGCTCTCTCAGTGTATGAGTGGTCGTCTTCTCATGTCGGAGGCTCTGGAATCCACAAAAGCCGCTTTACATCAAGTACTCTTTAGTGGAGAATCGACAATTGCTCCATAAATGTTGCTCCGGGAGGTGTGAAACTGATGTCATAGATGTGCTTCGGGGATCCCCTTTTATAAAGCCTCGAGAGGCGACATCTGCGACTTAGATCGAACCTGAGCTATTAAGACGCCAGACTGGACGTAAGTAACGCCCCAAAATCGGCAATTTAGGGTGGAATAGACGAGTTGAGTGAGAAATCGCAAAGTTATCAAGACTCCAGCGACCTTCTCCCAAAATCGACAATTTACCTAACCCAATCGACGATTTGGGCGGTTGACTTGGGTTTCAACGCATACCTTTGGTTCCACTTCCGTGGGAGCCTTCTGGGGGTCCGACAAAAAACGAACGGAATCTTAGTTCCTATTGATGGGAAGGACAAATGTCCTGTATCACACTTTTATTTCAGCATTTATGTTAAATTCGATAAGTATGTTTTGCATAAATGCAATCTCACTAGAAGCATTGTCAATTGCTCGATATTCTGCTTCTGTGGATGATCTTGAAACTACATGTTATTTTTTAGATTTTCATGATATTAAGGAATCACACATAATCCAGACACTGATTTTCTAATCTCTGAGCATGATGCACAATCTGCATCACAAAATGCCCTCAACTTGAGTTCATAAACGAATTTATGACTCTCTTAATTGGTTGATGCAGGGCCGTAGAAATCCATAGCAATCATACACTTCTCATTCTCCGGTTCCAAACTATCAACATCAACTACTGCATACATAGTGTTAGCTTTCATGGTAATTGTCTTGAAGAATCGGAGAGTGTCCGAAATGTTTCTCCTCAGAGAAGGAAGCCATGCGTTGCAGTCCACAGGGAACCTAGCTAGCTAGTGTGAGGACTGAGGATGACCACAAGGAATTTCTTTATGTTAGTAATGAATTCTCCTACGAAGAGACGTGGCCAGTGGCGAATCTAGGAGGGGGGTTGGGGGACTAAAGTCCCCTCCGGCCCTCCCCAAAAAATCAAAAAATTATACTTATACCCCTCAATTTTTTTTTAGTTTTTATTTAGATGTTTGACCTTTTACTTTTATGTCTTCATTATTGTATTGTTAATGGCTATATAGTTAATAGTTAATGACTAAATAATTAATATTAATGTGTTATAACTTATAAAATTATTGTTTAATTTGTTATTAATATTTATTTTTATATAGATAATAATTGAACACATATGTAATAAAAAAACTTAGAATAAATCGTAATGATAAATGATGATTAGTTGAATAATATTTTATTAAATATGTAGAGAAAGATTTGTTTTCTAATGTTAATAATGATAATATTTTATATCGGTATCAAAATATGACACATCGGTCAAAAACAATTAGATTAAAAATATATTTTTTTAAAATTTTATTAATGATTTAAAATTAACCGCTCACGTGGGTAGGAACTCCTTGGATAAGAAGGTCAAGGCAATTCGATTGTGGGCTGATAGAGGGTAGCGGAGAAGAGCCCAGAGGATCAAACCTCTCGAGAGAGACAACCATACAGATCGTGGATTGGAACTCTGATGACGCAAGGCCGATGGTGAGGTGTCCGTTACAGTCAATCGTAGATTTGTCTCTCTCTCTCTCTATCTAATCTCCTCTAGTGATTGGTGTAGACTAATTTAATTACCTATTGTTTACCCTGAGGTAAGCAGTATTAATAGCAATGCTACCCTGCTACTGGGGCCGGGCCTGGGCTGGCCGAATCTTGGTCTGGGCTTGGGCTTAAGCCGTAGTCGGGTCGGATCCCCGAAGTAGACCCATACCGGAGTTGGGTCGGACTCGGGCTTGAGCCGGGTCGGATCATTGCCGAACTTGGGTCATGAGTTGAGTTACTGTTGTTATCTTTTTTGGTTACTTTCAGTGGGCCGGGGGTTTTGGAGGTTATTTGTGTAATATTTCTTTTAAAAAATAATATGGCTAGCAACTTACAAAGAAATAATCCCACATCGTAGAAATTTAGAATGTTTTTGGAACTGAATCTAAGGTTGGCTTGTGAACTATATCTGGTCTGCCCGTTTCCAAGTTGAGTAGTGAATCTTATGTATTGAGCGAAAGCTTAAAACATATCTGCTTCACAGAGCAGCGCTGCGATTACTTCATTCTCTCAATGGTGGAAAGATAACAGATTAATGGTTTACCTTGTCAATTAGCCTTAAATTGAACAAACATTTTTATTTTTTATTTCAAATATCAAGTACTCAATTCGAACCGATTGAGATGGGTTAGGGGTTTGCCCGAACTCGATTTAGATGTCATGTTTGGTCGGTTCCAGTTTAATAAATTGTTTAAATATTTTGCATAAAAAACATTGTTGTTTAAATAATTTTTAAATTTTATAAAAATCAAATAAAATGGTTTGTGAAAATGGAGAGATCCGACGACGGTGAAGAGAGGATTGACGACGGTAAGGAGATGGAAAATGAAAGTAAAGAAAAGAGGAAAATGAAATTAGAGTTTAAATTTAAGGATATGAAATTAACTAATTAAGGTTTATAAAAGATGAGAAATTTATAATTATGTATATTAAATTTTTTATTAAGTGTTTTATATAAAATTATATTAATTATTTATATTTTAATGATTTTTTTATAAATTTCTTCGAGTTTTGAATGAGTCGGGCCCGATCCAAAAAAACCTATACCTAATACAACACTATCCCTCTAATACCTTAAATCTGTATTTTATTATTTATTACGAAATTCTTACCCCTGAGTGATATATCAGAATGATATAATATATTATCGATTATATCGTAATAAAAATTTAATGAAATTACATACACAGTCAAACTCGAACTCCATCTTTTGAAACCTTATTAGTTATTGTAATCAGTTGAATTAATCTTCGTGTGTTATAACTCATAAACACTTACACTTAATTATATTATTTCGAAATGTTTACTTTTGAATGATATACGAGAACCCTTATACAATGAACCCGAAATGCCTACTATACCTCAAATCTTGATTTTGATTCACTTTTTATAATTTAATTACTCATTTCGATTAATTATTATAGAATGGTTTTGAAAAAACAAGTTGAATTCCGAACTTCAGGTGTGATTCCAACAATTAATTAAAATCCTAAACACGCAATTAGTTAAAACTCCGATCATGTAACTAGTTGAAAAAAGATTATTAGCGTCATAAGTACCAAAAATGCTTCCCGACCATTGGGGGAAAGCATTATTGGCAGCTCTGACACCAATAATTTTATCAAATTCAGATGTGCAAGCATTATTGGCGGCTTATGTTCATTATCAGCTCAATAATTGGCCTCCAAAAAAGTCTGTTTTTTTGTAGTGTAATGTCATAACTGTAACCTACCAAAATTCATTTGCAGTTCTCTTATATTGTTTGTGCACCTTAGGGTTCGGATTAAGGTTAGATTAGGATTGTCATACAATAAGTAAGCATTATATAGTCATATAATGAAGACTATACAATGAGTAGAGCATTATATAGTCATTACTTATGTCACCGGAGAGGAAAGGATGACAGTCGTGTTCTGGGGTACCACAGGTCCACAACACATTACACAAAAAATCTGCTTTCATCTTTTCCTAATCACAAGTTCACAACAAAAACTTTTCCAGTTCATCAGAATCATCTGGATAATCGGAGAATAGTTCATTTATCTGTGCATCACTCCACTCTGTGACAGATGCAGAAAGTACTTTTGGAATCTGCATTTTGGGTAAGATAACTTCATTGCTATTAGTCCCAGCATCTGCGACTTCCATGACTTTGCTGCAGACTTCTGGATATTTATCGTTTAAAATTCTCGGACACTTTGCTGTATTTCTCCTGCTGTCTTCTTTATTCTCTTTTCCTGAAAAATGAAATCAATGAAATAAATAAAAGAGATTATGAAAAGGAGATGTTCAAGACTTCAAGTTATGAACTTTCACCACAGGGTATTGGTGTGGCTATAGGGGACATTTGAGAAGGAAATCCGCAATCCTTGCTAACTAGCTGCTAGAAAAAAATAATAACATCAGCATATGGATGTAACAGTATAACATAATTCATAATAGTCATTACCTTGACAGTCTTGTTAGGTGTTCTATTGAGATCATCATCTTCTAGGTAATCAGAGAATACTTCATTTATCTCACATCAGTCCACTCTGTGACAACAGATGCAGAAAATACTCTCGGAATCTGCATTTGGGGTAAAATAACTTCACTTCTACTAGTCCTAGACTCTGTGACTTCCATCACCTTGCTAACATCTGGATAGTTATCGTTTGCCATTTTCCCACTCTTTGTTATAGTTCTCACGTTGTGTTCTTCTTCATTCTCTATTCCTGATAAACGAAATCAATCAAACAAAAGGAGATGCCTGAATGGAGCCGTTCAAGTTAAGAGTTTTCACCATATGCAATTGGTCTGGTTATAGGAAGATCACAATCCTTGCTAAATAACTGATAGAACCAGAAACAGTAGCATCTCAATGCTGTTCAAAAATCTGATAATTTAAATCAAACAAACATACACCAATCTGTTACCTTGACCATGTTGTTCGGTGTTATGTTGAGATAAGATGAGGTGCGAATGGGGAAAACAACCACCTGGGAAAAAATCTAATGGTTAATCAACACAACTAATGATTCACTTCTATTCTCTTATGTCAGAAAAACACTAAAAACAGAGAGAAAACCTGTTTGAGTACCACTACACAACCCACTCCCAACTCCCTGTTCTCTGCAAGAAGCTTATGATGGATCGAAGCAGCAATGCTACCGGTGGGATCCTAAAAAATGTTTACGTTTGAATTGATCACAAACCAGAAACTTGGTAAAAATGTTTAATTTTGAAATTACCAAAGCAACAAAACTAAGCACTGTCTATACACATTGAGTAATGAGCAAATGTGAAATCAGTCATACCAATCAGTACCTTGAGAACTATGAACATGCCCCCTACAGTGTTAGGTCTGCAAGAGATTACAATCCCCACTACCTAAACAAGGGTTTAGGGTTTAGTAAGAACCAACCAATCCATAAGAAGAAGAAGAGGAGGAGGAGGAGATTGAGGACCTGCTGAGCACGATGCGGGGTTCTATGGGTCTTGATGGAGGTAATACAAGAATTCGTCTGAGTTGTCAAGTAGTTCCTCCCAATACCTAGATACAAGAAAAATCAAGAAATGCAATAGAGATGATGATTGTTGTTTTTTATTTTATTTACCGAGATATTCCAATGCGGAGAGCCATGGGTTGAGGAAGAAATCAGCATCGACGGAATCATCATCCTCATCTCCACAACCACCACCACCAGCAACATGAACAAGTTGAGTCTCAGGACGATGCATGGCTGCCTGTACCATTCCGGCAGGCCCGGGGATGACGCGGCGATCTTTCTGTTGCTTACGGAGGAGGGCTTGGTTTTGAGAGCAAGGATGGATAAGAGATTGGGAGAAGAGATCGGAATCGCCCATCTTCAATTTCGTTTCATCTTCTGAATTTCCGGTATCCAATGGGGTTTAGGGTTCGGACAAATCAAATTAAGGTTTATTACTTATGTTGAAGTTTTCAAACTACAGGGTAAAATTCATAAAATATCTTTTTTTTTTTTGCAAATATTAAATATTTTTCATTAAATTAAATGAAAAAATCTCCTACACGACACAATTTTAACACGAGTGTCTGGTTAGTGTTTAAAGTTTTGACACGATTAATAATAGTGTTTGTTTCTAAAAACACGACACGATTACACGAAACGTAAGTTGAAACGGGAGAACAGCAAGAACGAAAGAAAACGGAGACCAGTTCCGATAATAATCACTAAATTGATAAATACCGACATCTATAATAATTACTCTAAAAACTAAAGAACAGCAAGAACGAAAGAAAACAGAGACCAGTTCCGATAATAATCATTAAATTGATAAATACCGGCGTCAATAATAATTACTCTAGAAACTTGAGAGCAGCAAGAACGAAAGAAAACGAAAATCAGTTAACTATCCTGTATGATATTCAAAAAGAGTCGACGAATCCGGACTCCGCAGCCGGGATGATTTTCAAAAAGAGTCGACGAATAAACAGTCCGGACTGCGGAGGAAACTGGAGAGCATCAAGAACCAAAGAAAACGGAGAAATAAACAGAAGAAGAAACCCAATAGCAACTAGAAAACGACATCTACCTACAGCTGCCGGATTAAAGAAATTGCTGCCGGAACGAAAAATTGGAGAACGAGAAACCCAAAACAATCGCCTTACCTCCTCTTGAAATTAAATCCGAAATGTGATGGACCCGATAAGACAAGACAAAATAATAGCTATAATAAATAGATATAAAAACACCTATAACTAACACTTATAATAAAACTTCTAAACGTTACCTATAAAAACTACTAAAACCTAACTAATAACAACACTTAACTAAAATCTATAAAATGAAAATCTGATCGTCGACCTGACATCCTACGGACTAGCAGAGGTGTGCACACCTGATACAAATTGTATATAATTAGAGTTAAAATACAGTAATTTTCAAGTACGTCGTACGTCAGTGCATCAAAAATGTGTCGTTTGCATCCTGTCCGTTAATTTATAATCCAATAGCTAAAATAACGTACTACACAAGACACTAATACATGTACGACGAAAAAAATGTACGTCAAAAGACACTATCTCATGTACTCACCCTTTGGAAGCTAGGCTAGCACGATACATATATGGGAGACCAACCTCCAGAGGCAGATAGCCTAGCTTCTATACTAGGCAATATGGATGTGTGGAAAGTGTCAAAATGAGACTTGCTCTCATTCCCATATTTATATTTATATCTATATTTTATATTTTATTGTTAGTTCTCATTGTATCAGGGCAACGCCCCTCATTTTTATAAATGAAAATTTTAACTGCTTCAAAAAAAAAATGTCGATCTACTTATTATGATTTTTTTGACGCATTTTGACACATTGAAATTCGACGCACGTGAAACTTACCCTGATAAAATAATAGTGTCGTATGTGTTGTGTCATGTCGTGTCGATACAGATTCGATCGTGTCGTGCTCATGCCATTTTTTTTTTTTTTTTTGACACGGATGGTGTTCATGTCAAAATTGTACGACAGAATGAACAAGCTACTCCCTTCAAAAATCAATTTTAATGTTTTGTTTTGAAAAAGCTTCTTATTTGGTGAGATCCAGACCCGACAGCTGGATCCTTCTAGACGGTTGGATTAAATAAGAGTGTATTTATTATTTAACATAAATAAAAAAAGAAGATACAAGATGAAATTAGAAATAAAATAAAAAAATCTCTATATTTATCAAAAACCAGTAAGGACTGAAGAGTAAATATCACAAACCACCAAGGGTAAAACAGTAACTATCTGCATTTTTCAACGATGCATAGTAAATGACACATGATTGAAAAATCCTATTAGGATTTAGGTGAATCTAGAATCCCTCCACCTGAGTGAGAAACGGTTGGAAACTTCGACATCAACGGTCAGATGGGAAATAAAAGGTGAGGATTCTCCGTGTTCATCATGATTTTATTTTATTTTAATTGATTTTATCAAATTAGAAAGCTTTTAAAGAGGGGGGAAAATAGAAACAAAAAAGAAACAACAACAAGAATAAGAAAAAAGGTGATCTCTGAATTCCGATCGGTGTTTCTCAGTCTCATCATCACCACCACCACACTGCTTCGATCTCACCGCTGCACTTGGAGAAATGGAAAATAAGTTGAACAAAGGAAAAGCTGTTGTCGTAGTAGCACCGTTTGATAAGTTTGATCCATCATCATCTTCTCCTGCTGTCCCTGCACCGGCGGAGACGTACCGGAGTCGTAGGTTTCATGTGGAGCTGAATCCCGATGAGACTACGATTGTTGACTGGAAGCAGCTGTGTGAGGAGGATGATCGGAAGAATGCTGCAACTCAGGCAGACTCTGCATTGGTATGAGACAAAGAGCGTTTTTTTTTCCGGCGCTTTAATTTTTTTTTTTTTACTTTTACTTTACTCTCTCAAGTTTGGGTTTTTCATATGATTGTTGTCGCGTAGTTGTGGTGAAGCATTCCATCCATAGATTGTATGTTGGCGTGTGGTTAAAAATAGATGTAATTTTTTTTTACTAGAAATAGTGTTACTTCTTGATCATTAGTTTCGGTGTTTGTTATGTTGGTGTGTGGTTAAAAATAGATGTAATTTTTTTTTTTACTAGAAATAGTGTTACTTCTTGATCATTAGTTTCGGTGTTTGTTATGTTGAGTGTGGTTAAGATTTTAGAACAGATGTAACTTGCTTTACTTGGTGGTGTTTCATATATTCGTTGTTTGCTTCTTATCTTTATATTTTTTCTTCAAGAAAGAATGCTAGAGAATTGTGATGTTTATCATGCAGGATCAACCAACCATCCATGGATTCTAGATGGGTGTGTGTGGTATAAAGAAGAATAGATGCAACTTGTTTTTTTTACTAGAAATTATTTTACTTCTCCGTTTTTCATATTCGTTGTGTGCTTACTATCTTTGGGTTTTTTCTTCAAGAAAGAATGCTAGAAAATTATGATGTTTATCATTCAGGATCAACCATCCATGGATTCTAGATGGGTGTGTGTGGTATAAAGGAGAATAGATGCAACTTGTTTTTTTTACTAGAAATTATTTTACTTCTCGGTTTTTCATATTCGTTGTGTGCTTACTATCTTTGGGTTTTTTCTTCAAGAAAGAATGTTAGAGAATTGTGATGTTTATCATGCAGGATCAACCGACCATCCATAGATTCTAGATGGGTGTGTGTGGTTTAAAGAAAAGATGCAACTTGTTTTTACTTCTCGGTTTTTCATATTCGTCGTTTGCTATTTTCGGGTTTCTCTTTCGAGAGAATACCAGAGAATCACGATGTTTATCATGCTAGATCATTGATCAACCATGGATTCTAGATGGGGATGTGTGGTTAAGAACAGATTGATGTAACTTATTTTTTTACTAAAATAGCTTTACTTGTCGGTGTTTCGTATTCATTGTGTTACTATCTTCGGATTTTTCTCCAAGAGAATATCAGAGAATTGCGATGTTTATCATGCTTGATCAACCAACTACCCATGGATTCTAGATAGTTGTGTAGTTAAGAACTGATGCAGCTTTTTTTATACTATAATTGCTTTACTTGTTGTTTCGTATTCATTGTATTGCTATCTTCGGGTTTTTCTTCAAGTTTTCAAGGGAGCAAAATAATTGCGATATTTATCTTGCAGGATATACCTGCCATCCATGGATTAAGATGAGGATGTATCGTTAATACTTAATAACATATGCAATAAGTATTTTTACTAGAAATAGCTTTACCAGCCACTGGTTCATCTTCATTGCATATCATCAATGTTCCCTCACAAGTTTTCAAGAGTGTCACAGAATTGCGATGTTTTTATTATGCAGAATCAGACTGTGGGAAGTGAAAATAAAGACAACCAACTTCCAAAACGAATGGATGGTCTTATTAAAAAGATTGAGAATCTCTATGTGGTACTTTCAGAATTTATAGAGTTCTTTTTTTACCCTATTTTTAGAGTAACTTGTTATTCAATTGTGGAATTTCATAATTGTAAATGTTGGACATGAAAATGCCAAATATGAATTCAGAATCCATTCGATGGAAAAAAGGGAGAGTATGCCTCTGTTCCTGATTCTGATCAGTATGACACTGAAGATTCCTTTATTGATGATAGTGAACTGGTCAGTTAGCATTACATTTTGATTCTGTCTATATAGTGTGTATGCTTTGTTAAGGAATAATTACATACATGGTTTTAATTTTAATTAAACAAATATCTCAGTTTTTCTATCTCCAATTGTTTTATATTTACAATCACATATTCCACAAATAATTCCTTCCCTTGTTTTTTTCTCTCCTCCCTCCATATGACCTATGTAGGATGATTATTTCATAGTTGACAAATCAGCTACAAAATACGATGGGTATTATATCAATAGAGGAAAATTAGACATTCTGTAAGTGACCTAGAAGCATTTCATTTCCCATATTCACTGCTTTTATTTATTTCAAAAATTAGGAAATTGTGAGAAACACTTTCTGCTTATTTCATACATTTTTCTAATGACAGGGATTCACCACAGAATATGGAGGTAACTGATATTCCGAGAGAAAATAGAAATGCACTTGGAAAGAACGCACCAATTGAAAAAAAACGGGTAAGCTCGTCTCTTGGATACCATGAGAAACCTCATCAAAAAGTAAAGCACTTGAAGAATAATGCTTCAGTAAGTTCTAATTTGCCTTCATCATTAAATCTACAAAATAAAAACATAGCAATGCCAATAGTGGTAAAGGATGGATCTACCCAATCAAAAGATCCTGCAAAAAAATCAAGAAGACATCAGAAATCAAAGAAATAAAATAATGAGGTATTCCAGGGACGAATAAGCCAATTCTCAAGTTGATTCTCAGTTCAAAAACTTTTAAAGGATAGTTATTGATACATAAACTTCAATTTAATAATATAAGACTATTATTATCATGCATGCCACCACTTAGCCAATGTTTCTTAAACAAGCAGGGTATATGATTTATATGCTCTGAGTACAATGCAGACGCATATGCGATTATACCATGCACTGCTAGATTTTTTTAAATCTCTTATATCAACTAATTTTAGTTAGATATTTTTGTTTCTAAATCATGGTAATTTCGTATCATTATTTTAGGATAGAATGATGCCAAAAAATTTCATTGGCAATAGACTAATAGAAATAATTATATGTTAGAATGACAATAAATTAATAAGGTTGAAATGTGATAGTAGGTAAAAATAGAAATGATTCAAAGTTCATACGTCATAAATTACTGCAGTGATAAAAAGTGAAATGTAACAGATGGTTGTAATGAATTATCAATAATCATATTCATATTGAATGGAGTTCATCAAGTTCCATAATAGAACTTGGCCTTATAGAGGATAGTCATCATTTGAAGAGTTATAAAGGATCTAATGACTTCCTAAGCAATGAATACTTTATTAGTGTTTTCAGTTGGTTGAGCTTTAGAGGAATAACTTCCTCTTATTCTTGGATATCGATCGGGACACGTTATCTAGATCCTCTTCTTCAATATGGGTTCGAGTTAGTTGGGTTTTCACATACAAATACTGACTTTTCATTGTTGTTTAGCTGTTGGATTAAATTCCCATTGGTTAGAAAATCCAGTGGTTGAATTTAATTCCCAAAGGCTAGATTTCTTTCCTACTAGTAGGAAAAATGGCCAATTATGCGGCCATAAGGAAAGTGTCCGCTGTTTTCCATTTATTTCTGACCAGGGTTATGTGGGAACAAAGTTTTACATGTGATCATGCGATAAACCTAGTTAAGTGGGGAGCCTAAGTATTGCATGAAAAATTGGGTAATCATATATTCATATCTCAATTCACTTGTCTCAAAATTGATGAAAAATGGACAGAATTCACGATTTTACAATTTCTGTCAGTGTCTTTTTCTAGTTTTGTTGGGCATTAGGATATATGGTTCGGTGGTTCTATGGTTTTAATTGCATGAGTGCATTGTGCGCCAGGAACCAGCAGATTGATGCTTATGTACTAGTGTTATTTTTGTAAATTCTTTAAAACTAGATATATTTATATATTTTTAAAATACTGATGATATAAATACAAATACTAGTATATTATAAAATACTAGAACAGTTTGTCGGCTAAAAATACTGGTATCCGGTCGAGAATGGTCGCTAGGACTTTTAGAGCTGAAATCGCAATTTTATAAAGAGAAACCTTTGAAATCGTGATTTTAGAAAGAGAAACCTTTGAAATCGTGATTTTAGAAAGAGAAACCTTTGAAATCGTGATTTCAGAAAGAGAAACCTTTGAAATCGTGATTTCAGATTTCTAATTTTTATTTATTTTTAAAGTTAGGTGGGTTTAGACCCGGATCCGTCTAACTACTAGGGACAGCTAAATGCGTGCCAAGGAACGCACATTTAAAACCATGGGCGTATCTGACCTGGATCTCCCTAACCTACCTATCCCTTGAAGATTTTCAACAGAATGCTTGTCTAGGCAAGTACATGTAAAACATTATGTGGGATTTAATGCGATCCTGCTAAAAGGGGCAGCATTATTCGGTCGCGTAGTTGAAACATCGAATATAACCACTGTCTTCATTATGCGATTGTATAATCAAATAAAGTCATGTAAATTTTCTACATTGATTATAATGTTGTTGCATTAATTCGAAAACAATCCTATTCATGAGCTACCATTCTGAATTTTTGATTGAAAAAAACTTGGGGTTTATTATTAAATTTGATATCAAAATTAGATAATCTTATAGCCTAATGTTGATTTTTGGCATTTACTTTTCAGTAAAAACTAACTTTTTTGTTGTTTTATATTTTTACCTGCACAGGGAGATCCTGAACAAGGCAATGAAGATTTCCTTGAAAGAGCTATTTTAGAGTTGGAATATCTAGTTGCAGAATGTAAGCTGCCATATCTAAGAAAACTTTCTATGTTTCTGAAGGTATACACAATGTGCTTTTTTCTTATTAACTATCTTGTTTACAGCCCAAAAAGCAAAGCTAATGGATGACAGGGAAGCTAAAGGCTCACAAAAAAATATCAGTATATCACCTCATATTATTATACATCAGCTAGCCAAAGTTGTTAGATTTGCGGTACTCTTTTAGACATATTATTTTTCTTAATGTTAATGAATTATGTTAGAATGCTACCAGTTTAGTGATTTACTAATGACTGGTACATTTGCTGCCATAGGATATTCAAGGAATTGCGACATGTGCAATTTTCGCCGATCGAATGATTAAAATTTTGGGGGATGTAATGGGCCCACAGACTGTGAAGGTAATAAATATTTTATAGAATTAGTAGTTGTTCTTCATATTTTACTTCCATCTATGAATTCAACAAGTTTACAGTCTTAATCTCTGTCAATTATCATGGTACAGAATCGTTTGAAAGAGATGCTGAGACTTGGACAACTATGGAAACAAAAAAATGCAATTAAGTTTCAGAAAATTAGGGGAGAAGTGATCGAAATGATCCATGATTGGATGGAATCAACAGGCTTCATGGTTAGTATTATCCAAAATAGTTAATTAAAGGTGTTTAGAATGATAGAATATCTCAATCATTGATGTATTATCAAAAAAAATTAATGAAAGATGTCGGAAATTCCGCCACTAAATTCCGTCATACTAGCACTCTTTTTTTGTAGTGGTTGGATAGATGATCTCTCTCAATTGAGTTTTTTTAATATTTCTAATAATCTTTTTCACTCAACAGGAACTTCATATAGTATCAGATGATCTTCATATAATATCAGATGATCTTCATATGATTAATATAGAAATGGGAGAAAAACTCTACCAACTTTATTCAGTGAAGATCGAGGTAATATGATAATGTATCATTGGTGATTTGGTGGTAACATAAAAAAGTTCATGAAACCAATTTTGATACATGACATTTATTTCTTGTATTGCATTTCAGGGAATGGAGAAGAAAAAAAAGCAAGCTCAAAGCAATAAAATATACGAAGAGGTAACATTTATGATCTTCAATGATGTACATCGTCATCGCATATCTTCTTAAATTGTTTGATGTATATAGCTTGCTAAATTATGGCCGGACGGGTATATGAACAAAGATGTTATAAAAAAAGCAGTGAAAAGAGCGAAATACCAGAAGAGAGCGGTCCGTAAACGAAGTCGCCAGGTTATCCACAATCATATTTAATCTATAACCAAACCACAAAATTAAAGTAAACTCATTTTGTTTGTTCTGGATTGATCTTCAGATGGCAGAAGAAGTGAGTTTCATACAAGCAACACCTATAGCAGCAGCTTATCCCAACTCCAATCCAATGTTGGGTTTTCGTCCTTGTTCAAACAAGGGAAAGGGCATCATCAATTATAACAATGATGGGAAGGAAAGCAGACCAAGGAAAAAAAGAATAGAGAAGACTTCATTTGATTATAACTATCCTGAAGACATAAGTAAGATAACCCATGTTATTGCTCTTCCCAGTCCTAATCTCCCCCAAATCTACAAGCAACAATGATTCAAAATCAAAATCAAATTGCTGGGAACCAGCAATTTCAATAAATTACCCCCCCCCAAAAAAAAACATACAAAGTTACAAACTGTAATTCTTTTACATCTGTAATTTTTTTTTCTTATTTAATTGAAACATTCAAACATTCTGCAATTCTTTTACAGAAGCAGCAGTATTGACCTGTCTTGACAGATAAGCCTCGTATATTTCAACGACCAATCTTGGATCTTTTTCAACAAGGTCCTTGTAATCTTCTCTTTGAGTGAGAGTGCTGATGTTATCCAGAATCAAAGCTAGAGAACTTTCTAGAAGATTCTTGGAGTTATACCTGTGTGCAAAAGCGAAATTCGTAACTGCATTGTCGTTGCTTATTCTAGAGGTCATGAACCTCTCGCAGAAAAACTTGAGATGCTTGACCTGGTATTTCTCGGCGAGAATGAGTAGTTCACATGCCAGTTGCTCGTTGAGGAGAGTATCCGCCGTGTACATGTACTGGACGAAGGAGCAAAGGACGTTGTAGGAGACGTCTTCTATTTTGATCACACCGCTTCGGCTTTCTTCCATCTCACCACCTAGCATCGCTCTGAACACCGGCGATCTGCTCATCTGAATCCAAAAATAAATTTGACCTAATTTTCTGTTTGTTTGTTTGTTAGTTTAGGGGAAAATCGGATCGGATGTTTACCAGGACGATTTTATGTGCCGGGACTGGGGGATATACGCCCTTACGGTCCGATGAGGCGTGGAGAGAAACATCGGAGGGAGATAGGTCGGATTCGATTGGAGACGAGAGACGGAGGAAATGAACTTTGGACTTGAGATCTTCTATCTCCCTCTTCAACTCCTCCTCCGTCTCGCTGGCTTCTTCGTAGCACTCCTTGCAGGTTCCGGCGTCCAAAGCATCGTATTCCTCTCTGCACGAGTGACACCACATCATTTCTTCTGATTCCGGCGACATCAAACAATCAAAACTTATACGCTGAAAAAAGACATTGATCCAGTTAATATTAAGTATTACAATTTAGTCCAAAATAATGTTGTTTCTTAATTTACATTCAGGTTGAACTGTTGAAGGGTGGTGTGAATTTTCCAACTTTTGATAGAATTTTTTTTTGTTTAAGAAATTAAATTTTCATTACCGAAAAGTGGTTGGACATAACCCAAGATTACAGAATATAGGAAAATGCAAATACCGTAAATGTAAAAACATTGTCTATCTCTTATACAACTATGACCCTGACTAACTGACCAAGGACTGAAGCCTCAAGAGGTTGGTGATAAAGGTTTGTACATGTACTCTTTCCATTAATTAACTAAGGTTCCATTTACTTTATGTTGATCTCTGAAGCGAAACCAAAGTTCTGCGTCGAGACCAAAGTCAACCTTCTAAATTGTCGCTTAGATTTGGTAAATCACTGATTTTGAAAGATGGTCTGATAGTTATATATTTTGATATGCAAATATATATATATACAGAAAAAATCAGGTGCGGTTAGTGTCGTTCCCATCCAACAGTGCGGTACCACCCTCCACCACCTTCCGATTTGGTATCCACGGTAGTGTCGTTCCCATACAATCTTCGGCACTCGCGATTACAGGCGCCGACATCGCGGAACTCATCTTCGGAACTGCAATCCCAGGTCCGACAGGCACGGAACCCATCTTCGGAACTCGCGATGGTTGGACTCGTGGAACCCATCTTCGGAACTGCAGACGGAGAGGAAGAGGAACGACCCGACAGATCCTCCCACAATGGCGGCTACTCTTTTCTTATCTTTTTTTCTGGAGGAAGAAATAGAATCCACTTCAATGTCGGCGCTGAGAGGGCTGACGGAAGGAGAAATGGTCGGAGAAATTGAGAGTTGATTGCATGGATGAAGAAGCTGTTGGCCGCATAGATTCGGGTTGTTTAGAAAACAGGATGCGTTGAACAGAGACAGAGGTTTTGTCATCGGAATCACACCGCCCAGATTGTTATCCGAGACATTGAACAACTTCAAGGTCATCTGATTAAGCTCTGGGATCTTCCCAGAGAGAGTGTTGCTCTCCACGAAGAAAGTATACAACTTGGGCAGTCTGGCTATCGTCAGATTGTATGGGAACGACACTACCGTTGGAGAGAACGATATTGTTGGAGAGAACGATAACTCTGTTGTCGGAACTGCAATCTTCGGAACTCGCGATTGCAAGTCCGACATCGCGGAACCCATCTTCGGAATTGCAATCCCATGTCGGAACTGCAATCCCAAGTCCGACAGGCACGGAACCCATCTTCGGAACTCGCGATTGCCGGACTCGCGGAACCCATCTTCGGAACTGCAATCCAGGCACGGAACCCATCGCGGAACCCATGTCGGAACTGCAATCTTCGAACACCACAAACGGACGGTCGAGAACGCTCGCTCAGATGGACGGCCGGATCGGCCGTCCGCACGGAGGAACGTTGGAACGCATAGCCGTTCCAGAAATCTACCCTATATATATATATATATATACAGCAAATATCAGGCACGGTACCGTGCCTCACCGGTCACCGAACGGTACCGTGCCTGTCTATTTGCTGTATATATATATGTGTGTTTAATATTTGGTACCAGAAATTCGGATGCGGGAAAAAAATCAAACGTCTATATCTCTCTACCAAACGCTTTCTTCCCTCTCTGTTTTCTTTCTTCCTCGCCTCAACTTCCTTCTTCAAAGCAAGAAATCAACTCCGACGCACTCTACCTCCGCCGAGAGTCCGAGGGGAAGTATCTGTAAAAATAAACCCAACTCTTTAGTCTCCTTAAGTAACCTCTCCGAATACTGATTAATTGTGCGCCGATGGCTGCCGCGGCGTTCGTTGTGATCCTACTGGCGATCGAGGGAGCTGTTGTTGGAGGTTTTACCTTTCCGGCGAAGATGATGACGCTGGAAAGGGCGTTTCCCCATGGTGGTCAGATTGAACCGCTTAGGTCTAGAGAGTACGATTGCAGTTTCGGGAACGTCGAGCGGAACCTCTGGAGCTGACGCAACTCCGCGGAACCCATCGCGAACTGCAATCTCCGCGATGGTGGAACAGTTCTGTCACCGAACAGTTCCGGCACCCATCGCGAACTGCAATCTGGAACTTGACCGCGGAACTGCAATCTGGAACTTGACCGCGGAACCCATCGCGGTTCCATCACGCTGGTTGCCGGAACTGCAATCGCAGTTCCATCACTGCAATCGATGTCGGACCTGCAGGATGTAGTTCCGGCATCTATGAATGGACGGTCAGATTTGGTGTCGCACGGGGGAACGTTAGAAAGACCAGCCGTTTCAGAAACTTTCCCTATATATATATATATATGATTATTTGGAAGCAAAATGGTTATCCTTGAATGAATGTGCAATGATGTGAGTAGAAATATATATGATGATAATGATATATATTAAAATGATACTGTTGGATAATCGATTAATCAGGGATGATGAAGATGATTTGATGAAGATTGTTGCGATGAATAATTGACTCAATTGAGATGTTGCGAAAGCGATGAGAGTTTGTAGTATTGAGAGAGTGGAGCTGTTGAAGAGTCAATAATAGCAATTACTCTAATCAAGTATTTGATCTTCCAAACTAATCATACAATGACAAAATCCAAAAGTCAAGTATTACATGATAACCCATGTTATTATTTATAGAACTACAAAACTACTAACTAACTATATTTAACAAAGAGATAAGATTGAATCCAGTTGACAGGAGCAACAAAACTATGTGTGTGTGTTGATTGATTATGGAGTGTAAGAATATAAATCCTAATGAGGTTTAGATAAGTTTAAATAACTAAAAACACACACGACTATGTTGGTTGGATATGTTTAATTATGATAATAAATGATTACGAAAATATGGGATTGTGTGAATATATAAGATATGAAAATATAAGTAATAGAATGTGAAAAGTTATAATGAAATAAAAGGGGGTGAGTGTGATATTTATTGTAAGGGTATATATGAGATATTTATTTTAGGGGTATATCTTTAATATCTTCCCTCAGATCAAAACCGGTTAGTGCTTGATTTGAATATATAGGTGCAATGAGGTGTTTAGGTAAATTAATTGAGTTTGAATTTTGAGTGTGTATATCGATGAATTGTAATTTTTGGATTAAATATTTAAAGGCTGGACAACCTAAGGGTGTAGTGAAAAAAATTACCAATATTTTGTGCACTAGAGATGTGCCTTAGTGTAATATCTCCCGCTAAAACCTTGTCTCTCGCTCACCGTGTGAAAATCGATTTCTATATGTTTTGTACGTTGGTATGAGATAAGCCGGTTTCGTGCAATCGTTTCTGTTGCCGTGGTGTCGGTGAATATACGTGGAGTCGGTGATCGTCTAATCTGGTCCACTCCTATTTCTTGTAACAACATTGTCAACCAAGTTATTTCGCATGTAGTATATATTAATGCTCGGTATTCGACCTATGCCGATGATTTTGATATGGTCTGTTGTTGTTTTAATTTTCAAGATACTAAGGCCGGAGGTACCCAAGAAGATGGTGAACCTCGATGTTGATCGTTTGATGGTTGGACAACTTGCCCAATCAGAATCGGAAAAAGCATAGATGTGGTCTATCGAGGACCCTGTGAAATGTAACCTCACATCAGGTGAACCTTTAATATATTTTAAAACTCTATACGCTGCTTTCATATGCATGTCGGTTGGTGTAGCTATTGGTAGTTGTAAGGAGTTATGAATTTTTAATGATGATCAATTACTCCTTGAGCTATGATCGATAAAGACATAATATATGTGAATTAATCTTTGAGTAATTAGACGATCAACTACCAACTTCTAAATTATCTTAATTCTAATATTAAGCTAGAAATAAATCTTAGTTAATTTTAACTAGCCATAGAGTGATTAATCAAAATTATATAATTTTGACTTAATCCAATGTGAAAAACTAAAAAATAAGATGTTGACTTATAATAATAAATTAAATAATTTTAGAAGTCAACTAAAGAAGAAAAAATAAAAATCATACTGATAAGGTGGTTCCCGATCAGTGCTCGGACGACGTTTCGAACAAGCGTTGGGTCAGGAACTTCGCCGAAAACAGCTCATACACCTCAGTCGCTCAGGCTCACTCTGGCAGAGGTTCTCTCTCACTCGAATCAACCTAGCCGAATGAATGGGAGTGACCTTTATTTATAGGGTCCTTATGGGGGTACTCTGGTAATAATTAGTGTCGTAACCGCCTAACTGCCCAGATCCGGAGTCGACCTGTAGGGGTCGACTTCCTCATAAAGTCGACTGGGACCTCCCATTGACTATACAGGTATTCACCATCCATTCCGGGCTATCTCTGGTGTCGTGATCAAGTCTCGGATACTGTATCACCAATACTCCCCTCTTCGATACGTACTAGGTTTCCTGGGGACTGCTTCATGGTTTCGTTGATGTGATCTGAGTGTCAGATCCTGTATCACCAGTACCCACCTCCTTTGCTTGCTGTGGTGGGGTTCCTTACCCTGGTACCACCAGGGTTCCCTCCACGTAGCAACAGGAGACCCGTTCTCGTACTCGTAGGGTTTGATGCACAACTTATATTTTCGGGGTGCCCCCCCTTCTTCCCTTGCCAGTATCTGTTTCAAGCAACCGAAGTGAGTGAGTCGTTCTCCGTGCGAACTTATTCCTGACCCTCTGATCGTTGTCCGCTTGATGTGTAACCGAACCTTGGTCAGATCCCTTGCTATTTATCTTTCACTTCCTTGATAGGCGAAAATCCAGAGGTATTTATCGTACACCTCTTGACTTGATGAAATCTCAGAGGTATTTCTCGTACACTCCACTAACTTGGTGAAATCTCAGAGGTATTTCTCGTACACCCCCTGTTTTGGTGAAATTTCAGAGGTATTTCTTGTATACCCCTGACTTGGTAAAATTAAATGTGATTTTTTTCCATATTAAATATATCAGTATTAAAAAAGAAGGCAAATTATTCGTTAAACGAAGCAATTATTATTTCTAATTTAGTTTCAATAAATACCTACAAAAATTGAAAATATTGACTCAAAAATAATTTTTGTATCCATATATAAGAATAGGAAAAAAAATAAATGGTCATTTTGACCAATATATCTCAATAGAATATCATTGGTGTCCAACATTGTTTATATAATAGTTAAAAAAGAAGGTAAATAATTGTTTAAATTGAGCAATTGTTCTTTTTTGAATTTAATTTGCCTTAATAAATGTTAACATTTTTCCTCGAAAAAGTTAGTCGAGCTAGGGAAGTCGACCTGTGCAGAAGTCGACCTGAAAAGAGATTAAAGGAGTGTTTTTTTCCAAATGTATAAAATAATAATTTTAACATTAAGTAATAAATATTGAAAAATAAGTAATAAAAATATAATTTAGGTTTTTTTTTTAAATTCCTTTAAAACCCGAACCCGTAGAATTTGAGAGGGTGAAATATTATAGGGGGTTTCAATAAATTATATTGATTTTAAAAGAATATATGTGTGATTTTACTAAATTAGTGGGGTTTTTAATAAAATTTCTATTAAATTGCCCCTCAAAAGTTGGAAAAATTGTGGATCTATATGTAATAATTTTTTTTATATGGGGTTAAATGTAATTTTCACATTATAATGATATTTTTTAAGGGTTACAATATTTTAAATAGTCTCTCCCCCTCTCCTCTCACGTTTCACAAATCTTCTCCCCCTCTTCTCCTCCGTTCTCCCCCAAATCCCTAATCTTCTCGGCCTCCGGGAATCTCTTCTTAGATTCTTCACTGTTGTTGCTGCATTTCTCGAAATTTCTTCTCCAGTTATCTCTCCTTTGCTACTTGCTGGATTCTCTCATTTCTCTGGTATTTATTTGTTGAATTGTTGATCTTGTTTGTTGTTTCTACATATTATTTGGGTCTGATGGATACGATACGATGGTGATGGTCTGATGGATTTTATTGATGTTTGATTTAGTTAGTTGATTAGTCCTGCATACGAAGTTAGAACTCACATGTTAATGTTCTGTTTTTGAAAAAGATTAAGAGATTTTCTTTTCATCTTCTCACATATATTCAAGTTTGGAAACGTTGAAAATTGACGGCGGTATTGTTCCTGATAGATTGTTGAAACTCAAATCCCTAAAAAAATTCCAAGGATGTGAATTTAATGATTTTATATTGATGAAATGTGTCGTTAAAAACAAATGGAGAGTATAAAAAAAATAAAACTTACAGATATATTCCCCAATGCTGGATCCTGGATGGAATCGTACCAGCTATTCTAGTGTTTCTTAAAATCCTATTATCATTCAAACACAGCTAAAATATAATTATTATGTAAATCAAAAAAATATAGATAGATAGATCATATATAGATGAATCTTTCTTAATGGTTTAGACTTTAGGGTTAATGTATTGAATATTCCTAAATCAATTTGAATATTAATTAATGTATTGAATATTAATTATGGAATAAATGTATTGAATTTTGATAGGTTTTTATAATCTATTTTATGAATAGGTCATGCCAAAATTTTATAGGTTTTTAAATTAGTACAAAAAGATTAAGAGAGTGTTTTTTCCCAAATGTATAAAATAATAATTTGAACTTTTAACATTAAGTAATAAGTATTGAAAAATAAGTAATAAAAATATAATTTAGGTTTTTTTACAAAATTCCTTTAAAACCCGAACCCGTAGATTTTCGAGTAATTTTGGTCGGGTTTAGATCAAAAGTTCGGAGAGGGTGAAATATTAGAGGGGGTTTCAATAAATTCTATTGATTTTAAAAGAATATATGTGCGATTTTATTAAATTAGTGGGGTTTTTAATAAAATTTCTATTAAATTTAAATATCATTCTAAATTCAAAAGCCTAAAAACATAAAAACTCACGACAATCTTCTCCCCTTCTCCTCAAATATCGCAGGCCTATTCGTTTTCGTTTCAGAAACTCCAGCCAAAGTTGCCAAGACACACCGGCGATCATGGGACGTCCTAAGAAAAATGCTTCTAAGAAGAAAAATCCTGGAAGCATTGATTTCAAAGTAAGTAGAATATGTGCACATTATTATTGGACAATATTCTCTTATGTTTTTTCTGAATTATTATTATTGGACCAATTATTATTATTGAGGAACAACCCAATGTGTTAGAGCTGTAAATGTTAAACACAATAATACTAAAATAATTGAGGGATCGAAATCTGATTACTTTTCACCCATACGAATTGTTGAGTTATGATCATATTTTTTTACTTTCTTTCCCGATTCAGAAAATAAAACGCAAAGTTGGTCGGAAACTTCCACCTCCCACGAATTCAACCGATACTCAGATCAGATCAAAAGGTATCTTTAATTCTTTATGGTTTTGAAATAAATAATTCGACATTGCCTGTGAGGTGCAATTTCCATGTTGCCAAGTCAATTTTCTTAACTTAGTTTTTTTGCTTTCGTGGAGAACAGCAATTGTTCTTCCGGAGCAGAGTATGTTGTCAAATAGGACTGGTATGGCTGTTAGCAGAAAGGGTTTAACACTCAAAGAACTCCTCCAGCAAACATCTCATCACAATGCCAAGACCCGTAAATGTAGGTTACTGGACTCTTTTCCTCTTGTATTTATCTTCCTTCCTCCTTATTTTTTTAAATTTACGATAACTGGCAATTTTTTTTCTCCTATAAAACTTAATATTCATCTTTTTTTTCTTTTCCTGAAGCTGCATTACTTGGTATCAGTGACTTGCTAAAGAAAAATCCTTCTGAACTTAAAACACACAGAAAAGTTATAATGGAAAAGCTTTGTCAATTGATATCTGATGGTGACAAAAGCATACGGCAAATACTTTTTAATCTCCTGAAGAAATCTATATTTCCTGTATCTAAAGAGGTAACAATCTTTTTTTATCTATTCACTGGAAAATATTTTACCCTTTACCCAAATTCATTTGCAATATTTTGATTAATTCTCAGTTTGTCATCCAATTTATTTTTTTCGAAATGTTTATTTATATGAATTTCTGAATAAATTCTTTGTATAGTTTTTTGAACATGCTGCATTATTGTTTCTTTCAGGATGCCTCGATCATTCCATTGACAATGGCTTATGTGTTTAATGCAATGACACATCTGGTTCTTGATATTAGATTGTCGGCTTTTAATTTTTTTGATCTTATCGTGGCCTTCTATCCCTCTTCGTTTTATCCATATTCTGATCAGGTATGACACTAATCATTGTACAAAACTTTATATTAAATAAAAAATTATTTATATCAGTAGAACTTGAAAGCATGACCTATCAAACCAAATTTTAACAACAAACCACTAAGTCATAACTCTATTTTGTTTTAATTGAATTATATATAGAAATATCAAGGTTCTAAAAGCACGCCTGAGGTTTGCTTTTGCACTAGTGCTCTACCTGGAGGCATTTTTCAAGGTGCCTCTAGGTAATGGACCTTAATCTGATTCACTTAAGTTATTTAAAAAAAATTTAGGGCTCTTGCGTTTCCAGAAGTCTAGAAAAGCCCCCAAAATTCCCTAAATCTTCCTCCAATCTGTGCTCCCTGCTTCGGCAACCTCCGGCAACCACCAGCGATTTGTTTCCAGCGACCTCTTGCCTTCATCATTTTTTCCAGATTTTTTTTAAACTTTATATGTACATAATCTGATTTAATACACGAAGGATGTTGATGCAGAGCATCTTAGTTCTTTGTGTCATTCTGCAAATGACATTTTTACCCCTAATATTGGAAGTATTAACAGAGGACCTCAAGTAGATGAGCACACCCCTGAACAGGCTCAAGCTTGGCTCGAGATGGCTCGAGCCATTGTGCTTCACCTTTGAAGCCAATTAACTCACATTGTGAAGGTTGTCCACTGCACACAATGTGAGTATAAAAGACCAAGTGGACCCAAAGGAGGTTTAGTTTTTTTGATTATTGTGAAGGTATTTCTCTCTCTCTCGTTTTCTCTACCTTTCCATCTTTCTACTGCCGTTTCTTCTATTGCTATTCCTGATCAGAATTGAACCTTGGTGGATTCCTTGGAATTTTCAGATCTAAATCCATTTTTCTAAAAGAAGATTCAAACCTTCTTTTTCATCTCTCCATAAAACAGTCCCGTTCTATATTAGATGTTTAAAGTTTAAAGTTTAAACCTTAAGTATTTGAGTATTTATATAAATATATGAAATTCAATATATAAATTTTTAAAATATGTATAAAAATACCCTTGACGCACAGCGCAATCGTGCATTTAAAAGCTTGAGAAATACATAATTTAAGTATACTTTAATAAAACTAACAAACTATATATAGTTACTTAAAATTATGCTGTAGCTCTGTCACTGACCATGTTTCTAAATTATAACAATCATATTTTGTTTAAGATGGCATATATCTTTACTCTTTAGTATGATCAATGATCATAATATTTTAGTAAGTGAAATGTAGAAATGAATACAGTTCCTTTATTTTTTGGGTTTTAGAGTTTTACCCATTTTTTCGTACTTCTCATTACATAATTATATTTAATGCTTATTATGTTAACACTAATAATATATACACATGATGAATCTAACTAGATACCACAACATAAGTGATCAGGAATACTAATTTTAAGTATGGTGTGTTTTTTCTTAATCCCTATTGTCAGATTGGTAGTATTAGAATTCTGTATTGGGATAACGTCCAACATGACATCCATTTTTATGAAGATTTTCCTCTTTTTGTGCTATTGGATGAACTTTATTTATCCTAACAATTGCCCATTTTGTCAACAACACAGATTATTGATAACTACATGCATATTCTACAAAATAGTCAAACTTATATACAGGACCGAGTTATATTTAAGAGCATCATTGGTGGCCTTGAACGCTGCTTGTGCTTATTATCTCGTGAGAAAGAAAACACCAGATATAAAGTAACCATCATTCCTTAAACGTTATTAGTTTATTGATGGTCATATGATTTGATGTTTCAGAATTTTTTGTTTTGTTTTTTTACGATGAATATTAAATTCCATTGATAAATTGGAATAGGCATAAGTCCAAATACCCAATTATAAAGATAATGGGAGATGGTCTAGTTCATTAACGATTTCTTATACAACTTTTAACACCAGTAAAATATTTGGTAGGTTAGTACCTCAATAGGTTAGTCTTCTAAATATTTAGCATATTACCTTAATCTGATTTTGGTCAGGTTTCTAATAAGTAGGGATGCAAACCAGCCAAGCTGGAGTCTATTGAGCTAACTTGAGCTCTGCTAATTTGTATTATACATGAGTAAGTCTAGACTCAAGCTTAAGTTGAACGAAATCAACGAACACTGGCTTGGCATGTTATGATATAAACAGAAAATAAAACCCCTTAACAGAAAACACTACTTGAGAGTGACACAACCCCAAGCTTTACATGCGAGAAGGTGTTCATGCGATGGATTGGGTCACATGAACGCCTAGGTCGCCTAGGCGTTGCCTAAATCAAGGTGGGAATTTTGCATAATTTTCTTTGCATTATTTTAATATTACAATAAATACCTGTATTTTTAGAAATATTAATAGAAAATCAAAATATATATAATCATGAAAATGAAATATAAGTCTTAGCTTAGACAAAATTAAATAGAAGTCTTAAGCAAAATAAAATAGTACTTATGAGTTACGTCTTAGTACTTAGTTTTAAATTTTAATACAAAGTAGACTAGTAGAGTTTAATTAAATGACTCTTCTTCTTCAGAAAATCCCTCTTCATTATCATCTCTGAATCTTCTAGATAGTCCTCCTCTACAATATTGTCTAGTAGTTGGGCCATCTGTTTCATTCACGCCTATCGCATCCTCAAGACTTACCCAAGTAAGACTTTCTTCACCATAAACCCACTCATTGGCGGGTCCCTCCTCGCCAGTTATCCATTCACTATTGTAAATAATTTCTTCCATTGTTATAGAGTCCAAGTCCCTACATTCCAGCTTGCGTTTTAATTGTCGTTCATTAACCTCTTGTTGTAGTGAATGTACACAAGCTTTCCCATTCGATTGAGCTCAAGATGAGTGCGTTTCTTTGTATGGATCTAAATAAGAATTTGAGAATCGTCATTGAACTATAACTCTATAATTTTACTCAACAATGATTGAAGTCATTGAAGTATTGAACTATAACTTAAAAAATCGAATGTGCTCCAGTTTCGTTCACAATATGATCGTATTGAACTATAATCTTACACAAAGGCATAAGATTCTCTTTGCTACGTCCATAAGATCATGCGTTGGAAGACCAAATGTACTGCACCATGAGACTGTAAAAAAACATCTCATCAATGACCAGTCGATTAAAATCCTAATGTACTCCACTATGAGTCTTGGATCTTCATTCTTATCCGGATCCTTTGTTGATAAAGATTCAACAGACAAAGACATACCAAAGTATTCTATCCTTTCCTTGTATTGTATTATTCGTGCCAAGATTTCTAATACTTTTTCCTTGTCTAACACCATCTTCATCAAGCATGTGTGGAAGTTCATTTCGTATTCCACAACTAAAGCACGGTTTGCACTACAATGTAAAACGAATAAGTTATTCAAAATTCAAATAAGAACTTGCTTTCTTATATATGAAAAATACTTACTCGTCATCAGATTCTTGTAGACGATAGAAGATATTGAGGTTGAGGAAGGCACCGACACCAAAGATAGATTTGCTAAAATGCTTCACCCAACGCTTATCGAAAATTTTATCTAGTTGGGTTAGCAATGGCATATTCTTGTTCTTCAACAATTCCTTTGTGTTCTTTTCTTTCTTGCAATCTTCAAGTCATTTAGTACTCGTTTCATGCATGGTTTTTCATCTATATCGACTAATCTGAGCAACCTCACTAGGGGTTCAGAAATGGTCAAACATTCATAAAGATACAACCAAAAAGAGTTGTTCCAAATCAACTTCTGAACCTCAGTTCCACAAGTGACATTAGCCCATGGGAGCCAATCAATCTTCTTCAGATTCTCCCTTTGTTCTTTCAAGCGTTGCAATGTCAGAAATGAAGTGGCGAACTTTGTAACTTCGTATCTTACCAACTCTTTCCCATTTTCAAAAGCAAATTCGAAATCGCTTAATACAATTAAAGCGGTGCTTGAGAAATTCTCATTGTTCTCGGGATTGAAAGTAAATGCGAGCAAGAGCTCCTCCGCCTTCTCAAAAGTATGTGCAGAAGATCAATCTTTGCATAATATCTTAAGATATACTGTTAAAAGTTTACCTATAACATATCTAGGATTACCAAACACGAGAAAGAAAAAGTCATTTGGACAGTGCTGGAAGCTAATCCAGTCTATAGAGGCGCTCTTAGCAAGATGGAGTGGGAAATGTCTTTCTTATGGAGGGAGAATACAACTAGTTAACTGGATAATAGCTGGAAAGTATACTTATTGGGCGCAAGATATGGCTATCCCTGACTCTGTGGCCAAGAAGGTGAGAAGGTTAGCCTATATATTTATATGGGATGGAAGGAAAGGGATCCCGTGGGCCCAAATGGTCCTTCCCAAGGCGGAAAGGGGTCTAGGGGTTAGAGACCTTCCCATTATCACCACTGCAACCAATATTAAAAGAGCTTCAAAGTACTGGGATAGGAGTGACTCTATTCTGGTAAAATATATCCAAGATAGGTATATTAAAGGAAAGACGCTTAATGATATACAAATCAGGCCTACTGTGAATTCACATTTTTGGAAAGTTTTTGTTTCAGAAAGAAGCCTAGTGGATAAATGTTTGGATTGTAGAGCCAATAGTACGATTGTCTGGAGATCTGGTACTCCGATAAGTAAGTTGGGGGGAATAGTGAAAAGTATTAGAGATAGAAAGCATAAAGATATATTAGCTGAGGGAATTTGGTCGAAATGGGATCACCTAAACACGCTCAAAAAGCTGAGGAGTTGGAGAGTACAAGTGCCTTCTATTTGCTTGTTATGCAATCTGAAAGATGAAACTAGGAGTTATCTTTTCTTTAACTGCTCGTATTTCAGTTCTCTCTTAATTCCGTTGGCGGAACACCTGGATTTCACTTTCTGGAAAATAATGAATATTCCAGTTCCCACCCAATCCAGTCCAGATATTAGATTGGGGGAGTTGACGGAGGCAGCACAAAAGATTACGCACTACTCTCCCCCTTGGGGGTTAATATGGAATGCTATTGGGTGCTTGTCGTGGCATATATGGACGGAAAGAAATAAAAGGTATAGACAACACATTAGTAGGCCTCCTGAGGTAGTCCTTAAGGAGGTCATTAAAGACATTAGTCTCTCCTTTGATTCAGTATATTACAAGAAGAGCTGTTGTCACCCTTTGGAGACATCTATAATAGAAGTATGGAAGACCAACCTCCTGAGATAGCGTATCTAGTTACTATATAACTAGACTACATAGCTAATGAGAGAGAATCAATGAGCTTTTTGCTCATTTCTTTTTACTTTTATTTTTATTTCTATTCTCTATTTTTTTGTAAACTTGGCATTAGTCTTATTCTAATTAAATTTAATTGCTTCAAAAAAAAAAACTCTTTCCCATTTGATACGATTAAGAAATTGCTATGAAAAACACTATGGGCATAGATGTAGGTTGTTATCTTGCGACCACTAACAATCATATTCTTGTACTTAGGCAGTTTCCCAATGTCCTCCAAAATTAGATCGAAGCAATGAGCAACGCAAGGTATCCAGAATAAATTAGTGTACTTCTTCATCAATATGTTGCCGACACTGGCAGAGTTTGCGACATTATCTGTGCAAATCTGGACGACATTCATCATACCAACGACCTTCATTGCTTTCTCTAATGTGCTTGCAATGAATTGTGTTGTCTTTCTTTCGCGTGTAGTGTCTATGGAATAAAGATAGAAAGATCCTTCGGTCGAATTTACCAAGAAGTTGATGAGGTTTCCTCTCTTGTCCGTCCATCCATCAGACAATAACTTGTAACTATTGGTTTTCCATTTTGTCTTGTGTCTGACTCTCATCAAATCAATGTTGGTCACATGTTTTTCTAACAGAGAGCTTCGTTGCAGTCGCATAGTTGGAGGCCGGTATGACGGACCATATCGTGCAATTGCTTCACAAGACACCTCCAATTCAAAATCTGTGGCGGAGTTGAATGGAATAGGTGAAGAATAAAACCATCCAGCTAACATTGTATCCACATTAGAAATGAAAACAGCTTTTCCCAATTTTACAATATACAGAAATTAAAGACCTCTAGGGGAAAACAACTTTTTTATAGCATTTATTTATTTTTATATTTGTTTTATACTTTTATACTCACTTTTCATCTTATTTTTTAATTATTGTAGGAACTTGGTTTGAAGAAAGCTTTGTTTGCTTATAAGGAAGAGGTACCAAGAGATCAAAGGCGTAAGTTATTAAATTTTCATAAATCATCTGATTTAATTCTCTAAAATTTTTTTATTTATCATTCCATTGGTATAGATCACGAGTAAGATCAGTGATTTATATGAAAGCACAAATCAGAACTCCCTATTTGCACTCATTCATGTACATTATATCAAGGTTTAAAAACCGGTTAACCGGTAACCGGTTCTGGCTGACCGGTTAACCGGTAGGGGTATTTTCGTAATTTTTTTCATAGATATTTTCCTGTTATATATCTATTCCCTGTTATATCTACCTATATATCTATGTTTCCTGTTTATATCTCTGTTTATATAAATAGAAATATAACAAACAATGTAATTCAAAATAGTTTAAGTCTTCTACATAGTAAAATACAAAAAGTAATCTACAAGAAATTGTAGACTTCTAGATATCATCATTTTCTTTGTTTTGA
This sequence comes from Zostera marina, assembly GCA_001185155.1. NCBI lineage: Eukaryota > Viridiplantae > Streptophyta > Magnoliopsida > Alismatales > Zosteraceae > Zostera > Zostera marina. The sequence goes on along the minus strand of LFYR01000714.1, from coordinate 286,750 downwards.
GCCCTCCTTGTGTAGGCTCCAACTCTTTCATGTATTCTCATAGCTTCCTCTACTGCAACCCAAGTTAGTCCATCATCTGTGTACACAAACTCATTGGATGCTCCTTCAATTCCAGTCATCCATTCACTAGAAAAGTTCAATTCCTCAAGGCATATGGGGTCATATTTGATTGCATCTTCCTCTTCAAGTAGTTTAGCCCTTTCACTTCTTTCATGGAGTTTGGCGTTGTAATTGACGAACACTAGATCATTCAATCGATTCGCCTCAAGCCTATTTCTTTTTTTTGTATGAATCTATAAAAAAAATGAAATGGAGATAATTATAAAAGAATGTACTCCATTCAGTCATTTAGTGACTCACACAATTGACTATTTGAATGACTTACAAATTCGAATGTACTCCAATTGCGCTCGCAGCTAGAGGCAGAGGCACACAAACCAAGTATTCTCATAGCTACATTTTTCAACTCGGGTGTAGAAACCGCAATAGTATCCCACCGTGTCACTAAAAAAAATTCAGACCTTGAATGTCATTAAAAAAATTCAGAATCTGAATTCATACTCTTAATTTTATATGAATTTCAGAATTCATATCATACCTGGATCTATGAAAGCCGATGATTTGAGAGCCACGACATTTCCAAACCTTCCATGTTTGTTTTTGTAAAGGGCTGAATCAAACGCTATTTTAGTTCGAAGATCCTCATCTTCAATCATTCTTTCCATACAGTCCTCAAAAACTTCCTCACAAGCATCGGCATCCGAATCAAGCGAGTTACAAAAATTTAGAATTTTAGAGTTATGAAATTAAAGTAATGATATTTAATTTCATTATTACCTCCTTAGTTCATAAAATGATTTTGGATTCAGAAATGCACCCGCTTGAAACAGAGGATTTTGGAAATGTTTGTCCCATTTTTTTTCCATTATCTCCCATATTGGCTTGTAGTCTCTCTCCACATTGTCGAAATTGTTTTTAACACCTTCCTTTGCCATTTTAAAACCCATGTAGACATAACCCATGACAGGTTTTCTTTCTGAATCTACCAACCTAAGCAATTCCACAAGGGGTTTTGTAGCTCGACGAAAATCCTCAAGTGCTTCCCAAAATAGAGAGTTGATCATCAATTTTTGGACAGCAGTGTTGTTACCTTTGTTCTTGTACTTCTCCCAATTGAAGTGTCTCAAAACATCTTTTTGTTCTTTCAAACTTTCCAATGTGAGCTATGCAGATGCAAATCTAGTAATGCCACAACGAATAAGTTCTTTGTTCTTTAAAGCCATTAGGAAATCACTATGAAAGTTTGTATGGTTGTAGATGTAGGTAGTGATTTTCCTTGCATTTTTGACCACTTTTGCGTATTTTGGGATTTTACCGATATCTTCAATTGTCAAATCCAGGACATGTTGCTACGCAAGGAGTCCAATACAAGTGCTTGTACTAATCCATTAACATCTTTCCAGCCAATACATAGTTGCTTGCGTTGTCGGTACAAATTTGGACCACATTGTCCACTCCAACCTTTTGCATTGCATCTTCAAGAGTTTTGGCGACGTAATCGGCTGTCTTCTTTTCAGATGATGCATCGATTGAATGCAAATAAAAGGTCTCCGCACTTGAATTCACTAAGAAGTTGATGATACTTCTGTTGCGTCCATCGGTCCAACCATCTGACATAAGAGCACAACCTCCACGTTTCCAAGCCTCCTCATGTTCTTTTAGAATTTGTTTGGTGTTTGTAACTTGTCTCTTGAAAATGGGTACTCTCAATTGGTACATTGATGGTGGCTTATAGTTTCTGCCAAATCTACCAACGGCCTCATGCATGACCTATGAAATTAATTTAAGAACTGCTTACGAAAAAATCAGACTTATTAAACCATCTTAAAAATTCAGAAAATTAATTTCATACCTTCAAAAGACATGATCGTTGCAGTAGGAAAAAAATTCAGATCGTGGAAAGTGAAAGAAATGTGGAGGAGAAGAAGAAAAAAAATTCAGATTGTGGAGAGTCAAAGAAATGTGGAGGAGAAGATGAAAATAAATTCAGATCGTAGAGAGTGAAAGAAATGTGAAAGAAATATGGAGGAAATGTGGAGGAGAAGAAGAAAAGAAAGTGGAGAAGAAGAAAATAAAATGGAGAAGAAAAAGAAACGGCTAGGGTTTCTTTAAACTTATAAAAGAGAGGCTTATTAAAAACAACCAAGGAGACTTATAAAAAATAACCAAAGAGGCTTATAGAAAATAATAACGTAATGGGCTTATAAAATAAAGCCTTTTAAAAAATAAAGACTGAAACACCCTTATTTTATTAAAATTGGGTCGGGTATGGGTCCCCGTCGACCCACCAACCTGCTCTAACTAACCGGCTATCGTTTTTGGATTTTTTTACCGAACAGCCGGTTAACCGTCGGTTTTTAAAGCTTGCTATATATACATCTATTACACTCTAGATAAGCACTTCAAGTTAGATAACATTATCCAGGATAATGTTTTCTTTTCCTTAAGATAGAAGTTACCTTAGTATGTAAGTTATCCGTAGGATGGAATTGCATATCTATCCGTTAGATTTTATTGTGAGTCTAATACCATGTATTTGTCTATAATTGAAATCATAAAGGATTTGAGCATTGCTCATGATACCACAACTTATAAAAAGTACAATCTTACACAGATTGAATCTCAAGCCATATGCTTATAGGAGTCCAATCTCTTGAGGCACCAGTCCCTGGCTAGTTAGCCATGGTCACAGCCGTATAAGAAAGTGACAATGTTTTTTACATTTTTTTTGTAATCTTGGCATTTTATTTTCAGAAATGAAAGTTTTAATTCATCAATTTTTTTATATATTAATTATCATTAATACGTTCCCTCAAAGCCACCTATACTCGAGGGTGAGTTTGGTTCTTAAGTTTTGAAATTCCTTTGGTTGAAGAGCCTTTGCAAGAATATCCGTTCTTCGATGTGTGTTAATATGAATAATCTTCAATTTCTTTTCTTCAACCCTTTTCCTTATGAAGTTGAAGTCTAGAGCGACATGCTTCGTCTTTGTATTATAAGTCGAGTTGGATGCAAAGTGTGTTGCACCTAAGTTGTCAGTTGTCACACCAAATTGTTGAAGGATTTATAATCGTGATACCCAATTCAATGAAGATGTTCACTAATCAATTTATATCGGTTGTTATTGAGGTTATATTTCGAAATTCAACTTCAGTTGTAGATCTTGCCACTCTATGCTGCTTTTTGGAGTTCCAATCCTTCCACATATATTATAAACCTAGTTTGACTATGTATGTCGGTGTGTCTGCTTCCTAATCAGCATCGCAAAAGACGTTTAGTGTGTATGTAACGACTCTTAATTTTTCATTAGCCCTGTCAATCAAACGAATTCGAACCGGATACCCCTGTATCCGAATTCGAATTCGATTAGTATCCGGATAATCCGAATTCGTCCGATTAGTATTCGAATTCCAAAATCCGTATCCGAATTCTAATTCGATTAAAAATATCCGAATTCCGAATTCGATTCGAATAACATTTATAAAAAAACCCAAAAATAATATTTTATTTTTTTTTGTTAAAAAAACCCTGTAATATTAAAAAAAACCTGTAATATTAAAAAAACCTTGTAATATTAAAAAAACCCTGTAATATTAAAAAAACCCTGTAATATTAAAAAAACCTTATAACACAACAATTTAACATATAAAAATCCAACACAATTTAACCTATAAAAAAAACCCTGTAATATTAAAAAAACCCTATAACACAACAATTTAACATATAAAAATCCAACACAATTTAACCTATAAATATTAAATCCAACACAATTTAACCTATAAATATTAAATCCAAGTATCTAACACAATTTAACATAACAAGTATCTATCCAATAGAATTTAACATAAGTACTCAACAATTAACAATCAATCCAGCATAATTTAAATTTTTAACATATTCTAAGCTTCATTTTATAAATTCCAGATCATCCAATCATCCATAGAGATATCGAACAGGTTAACCATCGTCCATTGAGCACCTGTTTAAGAATGAACAAACCAATATTCAAGTAGGAAATATAAAAATAAATTCCAACATAATTAATATTCGCAATTTACACCATCTTATAAAAGGAAGTGGGCAAAAAATAAACGATTTCCAACTCAATACTCAAAAAAGAAACGAATCTGAGCGAAAACAGTAACAATCATGATTCATTCAAAAAAAACAAGGGGCAAACAGAGTAGAAAATTGCACAACCTATTGCAGATAATCAACCAGAGTGAAAGAAAGATAAACCACAACAAAAAGATTCATCAAAGAATAACACCATGGAAATATGTAAAACCAGTACATGTACATGGAAATAACAGCAAAAAGATTCACCAGGGAATAACCACAACTTTAGATAGTAGTTCACTAGTTCGTAAAAAAACATATATTCAAAATGAGTTGGAGTCAAACATATATATTACTCAGCGTGAGAAAAAAAAATCAGAGTGAAATTCTCATGCGTGGAAGGAAGATGAGAAAGGAAGATGAAAGAAAAACGAGAAAGCTTACCCGTTACTAAGATGAGAAGGAGCAAACCTTAGCTACTCTTAAGAAAGGGGGGAATGGGAAGTGGGAACAAAGAACAAACCCTAGATACTCGCCTACTCTTCAAAAGGGGGAATAAAAAATATGAAATAACAAAATAAGAATGGTTTATTAGGGATTTGATATTTTTATTATTTGAGAATGATTTATTGTTGTTTAATATTTATTGCTAATATGGTCTAAGATATTTAATATTTACATATAGATTATATTACAATATTATATTAGAGAAGGTTAAAATTATTATATATTTAATATTTATTCGAATTCAGATAATTATCGAATTCGATTAGAGGTATCTGAATTCGATTAGTGTCGGATAGTATTTTCAGTATCCGAATTCGATTATCCGAATTCGTTTAGGCCTAAACGAATTCGAAATCGAATTCGGATTTCGGATATCCATTGACAGGCTTATTTTTCATAATACTTAACATATATAGCAAATTCTTAAATAAACAAAGCATTCATAACAAGAATTCATTGAAGGGCTAGGGGCCGGGGTTTATGCTCATGGAGGGCCTGCTGAATTCATTGAAGCTACCGACCTAGCAGAGTTAATCGAGGTCCCCTCAATAGGGGGGAATTTACATGGAATAATAAGCAGGCAGGGGATAAGTTTGTACAATCTAGACTGGACAGAGCATTCTCGAATCAAGATTGGATTTCACTCTTTCCAGAGATAAGGGTAGAGTTTTGGAATGGCTCACATAGTGACCATGCTGCAATGTTCATTTCAATTGCGCAAATGACACAGAAACCAAAGCCTTTCAGATTGTTCGATTCATGGTTGAAGGAACAAGAGTTCTTCGACCTAACCAGGAGAGCACTAGCTAAACCAATCTGCGGCAATGAGCTATAATGCCTACAACAGAAATTAAAAGAGGTCAAATTACTCACAAAGGAATGGACGGCGGCCAAGGGTAGTGATGCAAAACAAATCACAACCACTAGGGAGGAACTCGATTCCCTAATGAAGCAACCAAACACTAGCCCAATAGCCCCTTCTATCCAAGAAGAGGTATAAAAGAAACAGGAGGAGTTAGTCAATAAACTCAAAATAGAGGAGGTTAACCAAAAACAGAGGAGCAAGGTCAGCTGGCTTAGATTAGGAGACTCAAACACTAAGTTCTTTAGTCTTGCTACAAAGATAAGGAAGGCAAAGAACTCAACTCTAAAATTAATAAATGGAGAAGGTAGGGTAGTCATCTCAAGAGCCCAATTAGAAAAAAAGAGTATGAATTACTTTAAGGATATTTACAAGAGTTCTCCCTTCCCAGATATACCATCTCTCGTTATTTTCCCTAGGATTGTATCTCAAGATATGAACATATGGTTGACTCAACAACCCACAGAAGAGGAAGTTAAATCTACATTGTTCGCATTTCAAATGGGGAAATCCCCAGGACCTGATGGTTTCACAGTAGGTTTCTTCAAAGCTCTTTGGCCGGAACTAAAGCAAATAATCCTAACTTGTGTCAGACAGTTCTTTAACGGAAAACCCATATTGAAGTCGGTTAATCACACATTTATCACACTTATCCCAAAAAAACCCACAGCTACCGAACTATCGGACTTTAGGCCAATCTCTTGCGTCAACTTAATTTACAAACTTCTCACCAAAATCTTGGATGACAGAATCTCCAAGGTCTCCTCTGAGTTAATATCTCCTCACCAAACAGCTTTTATAGAAGGAAGAAACATCTCAGATAACACCATCTTGGCAGACGAGATGGTACATGGCTTCGGGAGAATTAGAACCCCCAAAAGATGTTGTCTAAGTATCGATCTCAAAAAGGCTTTCGATACAGTGAAATGACAAGCAATCATACACACCCTTGACGCAATGGGATTCAACCCTTTGTTGTGCAAATTGGTTCACAACTGTATATCCACAACCTCTTTCTCGGTACTGGTTGAGGGATCCCCTACTCCCCCCTTCACTAATTTTAGAGCAATCAAGCACGAGGACCCATTGTCTCCTGCCTTATTCGACCTGGTAATGGATAATCTTAACAGACTAATAGAGAAAGAGATCAAAGATAAGAGGATGGATACTTATATCGTGAATGGAGCGGTTTCCATCACGCATCTCATCTACTCAGATGATGTGTTGATCTTTTCAAAGGCAAATCCCAAGTCTCTAGAAACAATCAAGAAAATCCTAGAGACTTTTTCCAAATTCTCAGGTCTCGAGATTAATCAGGAGAAGAGCTTAGCAACCTACTCAAAAGTATGCATGAATGATCATTATCTGCATAACATTCTCAACTTCCCAACTAAATCCCTCCCTATCAACTATCTTGGTCGCCCAATAACGGGAAGAAAGAAATCTCACACGACATGTTGGAAGTTGATAAATCCAATAGAAAAAATATTAGCCAAATGGAAAGGGAGATGTCTATCTTACACAGGCAGAACCCAATTAGTAAATTGGGTCTTACAAGGTAAGTTTCAATATTGGGCACACGGAACCACACTGCCTTGCACAGTTGTTAAAAAGATTCAGAGCCTAACTTACAACTTCATTTGGGACGGGAGAAGAGGGAGTAGTTGGGAAAAAATGGCACTCCTAAAGAGCGAAGGCAGAATAGGCGTCAGGGATTTCTTTGCAACTAATGCTTCGGCATTGGTTAAAAGAACAGAGAGGATGTGGAGTCCTAATAACTCCATATTAGCAGACTGAATAAAAATTAGGTACATCAAAGGAAGAAACATTGGGGAAATAGAGTGTAGGCCTACTCTGGACTCTCACATGTGGAAAACAATACTAGCTAATAAGGAAACAATAGGAAAATGTATAAACTGCCTGAGTAACTATAGGGTCACACAAATTGCCCCCTCCAAGCACTCAGAAACATTAAGGTCCATAGACATTTTACAAGAGATAAATCTAGGGATCTGGGCCAAAAAGGCTCCCAAATTCTCCATGTTGTTGTGGATAATTAAGGTCAAGAGTCGGAACACTTTAACTAGATTGCAAAGCTGGGGACTCAACATAAATACGTCCTGCCCGCTATGTGGAAATGAGGAAGAAACATTACAACACCTATACTTTAACTGCCATTACACTAGATCCCTATTGCTAGAGTCCACTAGCTGTCTTAACAATGCTGTTTGGACAATTAGTGGGCAAAACCCCTATCTCCCGCAATAGATATCAGGATAGGGGATATTATGGAAACAATACAAAAATTCACCCACAAGTCCAGTTGTTGGGGGTACACTGGACTATGCTAGCATCCCTTTCCTGGCACATATGGTGCGAAAGGAATAGGAGAATTAAACAACACACCCTAAGGCCCCCAGAAATTGTCAGCAGGGAAATTATAAAGGATGTGAGCATTGCTTATGATTCTACATCCTATAAGAAGCACAATCTTTCACAGATTGAAATACAAGCTATACGCTCATGGGAGTCCAACCTTTTGAGGCTTCAGTCCTTGGCTAGTTTGTCAGGGTCATAGCTGTATAAGAGATAGACAATGTTTTTACATTTATTGTACTTGCATTTCCCTATATTCTGTAATCTTGGGCTATGCCCAACGTCTTTTTCAGTAACGAAAGTTTTAATTTCTCTCTAAAAAAAAAGCATTCATAACCTAACATGGTGTGGATACAAATAGGGCACATAAGGCCTTATTGCAATAATTCAGATATTGGTAAATCCTATGTTTTTTGTTGCATGTGTGAAAAGTCCCTAAATTCTCCTGCCTCGTCGCTTCACGGGTTCATGCTTAATCTGAAATCAAGAAAACCGTGGGTGAAAACTCAGTACGTGGTTTCATAATATCATTCATAGTATTAGGGATTCTTAGAATCACCCATAAATCTATCATTTTAACATATATGGTGTCCAAACAATATCATTAATGGGAAACTATTTCCTGTTTTTCTTTTATTTCATAATTAGGGATTCGTGGAATTCCCCTTTTCATGGCGTCGAATCAAGGTTCTAGCCATGCCATTAAACGCCGTCGGGTCGGTTAGCCTCGACAGTCCCGTCTCTCATTTTCGTAAGTCCATTTCCATTTTCCGTAAATCCTTGTTGCTCCCTCATTCGGGTTCTCACATACGAGTCTATCGATCCATCTTACTTTTCTTTTCCATTTCCTCCACCCGCTGACCTATAAGGATGGACTAGTTGAGGTCTCACTGAGGACTCCCGACCAGACACCCTTCATGTTCACCTCCAAATAGAGATCCCGGCCAGCTGTCCGAAATAAGAAGAATGCAAGGCGTCTCCCCGAGGACTACCTCTGCCCTTGATTCCCCCACCTCAAAGCCGACCCTCTCGTTGTTCAACTCGTGTGGAACCTCACCGGATGAAGGTGCTTCATCCCCATCCATATTCAGCAATTGCAACATTAATAAATCATAGGGCATCATTAATCCCTAGAGGAGGGAGCACATATTGGGGGAGGATTAGAGAAGATTGGAGGAAGATTAGGAAAGGTTTTGGGGTATTCCTTCTTTTCCCATGGGAAACGAAAATGAGCCCTAATTTTTTTAAAAAGTGAATCGAATCTGGATCTAGATCCCGACCTGGATCCGATTAAGGCCCAATACCTAGAGGCGCACTGTCGTTGCTTTTTTGCATGATTTTAGAATCATAGTAAAAGGGCATTTGCCTTTCATTTTTATTAATGAAAAAATTGACTTCTATCAAAAATAAATAAATTGTAATTACTCTAGAATGTCCTATTTAAGGTCACAGACTGTTTAATTCCTAAACCAATCAGTCTGGAAAATTTTAAACACCCTCACCCCAACCATGTCCCATCTAGATAATCACCAAGGTCAAGCTCTCCTTCAAATCTTTGGATTTCAAGAAGGCTTGTTACTTCCAATTGGAGATAATTACTGTGCAATTATGGGAGACTAACCTCTCGAGGCTACACAGTTAGTTATTTTATCACCGGTTGTTATTGCTATATAAGAAAGAGTCTATGAGCCTAGCTCATTCCCATCTATTTTATTTTATCTTCAATTTGTACAAGGGCATTGCCTTTCATTTTTATTAATGAAAAAAATTTACTTTTTAGTTCTATCAAAAATAAATAAATTGTAATTATTCTAGAACAGTCCTATTTAAGGTCACGGGCTGCTTATTGCCTAAAACAATCAGTCTGGAAAATTTTAAACACCCTCACTTAACCATGTCCCATCTGAATATCAGATTAGGTCATGTTACGGAAGCATACTAGAAACTCACTGACCATTTTCTTTCATGGGGTCTTCATAGAATGCCATGGAAGTCTTGCTTGGCACATCTCATAAGAGAGGAACAAAAGGCTAAAGCAACAAACCCTCAGGCCACTAGAAGTGCTATATGTTATTATCAGGATATTTTTAGAGATATTATAATGTCTTATAGACCAGATATCTATAAGAAGAGATGTTGCACATAATTGGAGGATACCTTACTACTACGCGAGTTTTGGAGACCAACCTCCTAAGGCAACACATTTAGTTACTTTGTCAACAAGAGTTACAGTCGATGGATGTTACCCATCTTCTGTATTTTTATTTTAAACTTCTTCATTTGAAAGTCAGAGTACTGCCCTTCATTTTTATCAATGACTATCTGTATTTTTTTTCAAAAAAAGTTGCAATAAGATGATAATAAACACTTCTAATCTGGATACCTCATACCTAACTGCAACAATAATTCTTTATGACATGTTTCAGGTATTAATTCTGTAATTCTCAAGTTAAAAAAGCTTTTGCCAATTCTTGTTATTTGTATCCAAGAATTTGCATCATCTAACCATATTACTCCTACAATCGATGGGATTTCATTTAGCTGTATACTTTGCATACTTCAGTGCATAAAGGAGGCAGTTTGTTTTTTATTAACTGAAATCAATCAATATTGTTCATCTGATTTATGGCAATTTCGGGCTGATTCAAATAAAAGCATTATGTGTATATTAATAAAATTATGGCAATACTTTCCCTTCAGATCTACCCAGCAAATGACAGAAAAGGTTAGTCTACTTCTTGCTAATTGTTAGGAAATCCTATTTTCTCAATGTTGAATGTTCATGTTTTCCATATTTATGCTTCTTGTATTTTTCCATCATTATATAAATAGGGTTATTGATTATTTGTACCCTAGAGGACTAAGCTTACTACTGAGTAGTGCTAGTCTGTAAGGGATTATCTATCTAATATCTATTTATCTATGTTTACATTGTAAAACTGAGCAAGACCCACTTCATTACCTAATGAAAATTTAACTTTAAAAATAAATAAAAATAAAGATAAATAGGGTTATTGAAGTGTGGAAGGAAGGTGTAAATGAATCTGAGTATAATGAACTAATGGAAATGTGTGAAAAGTGAAAACTGTGAATTTATTAGGACAAAGGTGGAGAATCACTATCTAATAACAACCAAAAGTAGATCTGACTAACTAAAGAATATTAATTAGCTATTCAATTGTATTTCGGTCTTTCAGGGCATCATTCTTCATTTTAATCAATGAAACCTATAAAGGTAGCTACTTATTGAGACAATAATCTCAGAAATTTCAAATTTTCGATCCTTGTTTCTTCTGTAGCTCGGTTATTATATACATTTATGATCCCTGCCTTCAATTGTAGTTTCAATAGCTCTGTATTCTGCTTCTCCTTGAGCAGTACTTCTTAGAGAAGACCAAGCAACCAATGTTCCTCTCACATAAATCAGAAACCTAATCTGGCCTTTTCTGTTACTGATGTCTCCAATTCTGCATTAGTGCATTTCTTCTTCTGACATCTAAGTGAGTTTAAACTCACAATTTACCTTTATTGCTCTTCAAGTTCTTATGTGGTTTCCGATGAGTTGGAGTGCTCACCTTATGTTGGAGATAGCTTCCAATGCATTGGAACTGAGAAAACAAGGGATTGGTCGATTGGGTATATTTGAAGAAGAATGGATAGGCTTCTTTTTCAAGGGATTTGTAAAGAACAAGGAGATAAAGTTCAACCTGATTGGGATCCATCAATATGGGGAAGAGCAATAAAAAAATATGGGGAAGAACATTATGCAAAGATGGAGATAATAGAAAGAAGAATATTTTAGTGGTAAAGAGGAAAACCGAGTTTTCACCCTCCTGAGCATGGCTCCGGATGCGCCATCACCTGGAGCACTTGAGCTTTTGGGCCAGTGGCATTTTCGTAAATATATAAAAATAAGGGAAATTCATATATTTTTTATATATCAATCCTAAAATATAGGCATGCCAATAAAATAATCAATTAAATTTTTTAGTTAAAAATATATTGGATAGAAAAATTATTATAATACATATATTTATTAATTATTATAACACCATATAATTAATTGTAACACTATAATTTATTTAACACATGTACACTTTATTTAGTCTCATATTGATAGGATATAAAAAGTACAAAGAACACTATAATTTATTTAACACATGTATACTTTATTTAAAACAAACCCGGATCTGGCTAAGGGAGATGTGCCTGGGAGGTCGCATCCACGCATATGCGCGTGCATCCGGAACCATGCTTCTGAGACCCACCCGAAATAAATGCGGGGCACTGAGTTTTGTGGGCACGGGTCAGAAATTATAAAAACAGGGTAAACTTTCTATCTCGGCACATTACCATCGGATTGGCGGACTCGGAGAAACTCTGTCCCGTTTTCACCTTTACTCTATAATCTATATGTATAATATATGTTTAGTTTTTTTTTGTAAACAAATAATTTGTTTATCGGCCTCATAGCAGATAGGAACCAGAAGGTCCAGAAATATGATTGATATAACCCCTTGCATTTCCATTTACATTATAATCATGAATTTTCGAGAGTAAATTTCAGTCTAGAATATATAGCTATAGTAATTCACTAACTCTGAGATCTTTTGCAAAACCTACATAATTAAATCATATATGTTTTCTCCAGTGCCTTTGCCGTTTAATTGTTTTTGGGAATGTAAGGGACTCTAAAATCTAAATAAAATATGTATTTTTCAGGAAGACGAAAGATATTACGCTTTGAACACCTGGATCACCGAAATATATATGCATATTACTAACAAGATCAATTTGACTGGTGCTCAGAAAGAAAATTCTAAAGAGAGATTTCTTAAATTTCTTGAAGATTCTCTCAATGGACAGGTTTTTCTCTCTCCCGAATATTTTGTTGCTTGCTAATATAATAAATTTTTTATTTATTTATTCATAATTTTTGTATGCTGTATTATACTATTATCATAGTATGGATTTTGTTTTCTTTAATCATGTTTATCTCTGTCACTATGTAAATATTTTCTCAGACAGTTTTTTGTTGAGGTTTAATTAATTTAATATTATGGGAGTCATAATGATGGAGATTGTAATAGTTCAGATTCAATGGCTGGAGTTGGTAAATTTATTTTGGGAGTCCACTATATGGGGCTTAGCCCGCTACTATATAAACTGCTTTATAACTGTATATCCACTGCATCTTTCTCAGTGCTAGTAAAAAGATCCCCCACCCCCCTTCATAAGCCACAATCCCACTGTCCCCGATTCTATTTGACCTGGTAATGGGCAACCTTAGTAGGCTAATAGAAAAAGAAATTAAGGATAAGAGGTGAATCAGGACTGTCTCCATCTCTCATCTCATGTACGCAGATGATGTGCTAATCTTCTCTAAGGCAAAGCAAAAATCCCTAGGGCCGATCAAAAGAATCCTGTAAACTTTCTCCAAGTTCTCAGGGCTTGACATCAAATAGGAAAAGAGCTCATCAACTTACAATTTATGTGCAAATATCCATTCTCTCTATAATATCCTCAACTTTTGATCAAAACACTCCCAATTAGCTACCTAGGTCTCCCTATAACGGGTAGGAAGAACTGAAGAAGACAAATGCAGTGTGCTAGAAATTGGTGGATCCGATTGAATAAAATGCTAGCCAGATGGAAAAGAAGGTGCTTATCATATGCTGGTAGAACACAGTTAGTCAATTGGGTGATACTAGGGAAGTTCCAAACTTCTAATATTGGGCCAATGGAACCACACTGCCTTGTACAGTAATAAAGAAGATACATAATTAATAATTTATTCTACAATTTCATCTGGGATGGTAGGAGATGTAGTAGTTGGGAAAAATGGCTCTCCCGAAGAAGGAAGGAGGGATTTCTTTGCCACCAATGTCACAGTATTAGTCAAAAGAGCTGAGAAGTTATGGAGTCTAATCCCCTCCATCTTAGCAGATTGGGTTAAAATTAAGTACATTAAGGGTAGATGCATAGGGGAAATAGAAAGTAGACCCACATTGGACTCCCATATGTGGAAGACTATTTTAACCAACAAAGAAGCAATAGGGAAATGTATTAACTGTATGAGCAATTATAGGATCTTTCAAATTGCAACTGGCAAACATTCAAAAAATGTATTTTCTGTTATTGATCATTATTTTTTTTCACCTTTAACGAGTTGTTAGTGAATCGCCTGATGCAATATTCTCTTTCAGTTTTGCAGTGATTGCCATACTAATCATATTTTCCAGGACAAGTATCTAGTCTCAATCTTACCACTTTTTCCAGGATTTGTGTTAGATCTTGAATGTGGTTGGAAAAATTGTCTTTTAGAGGTATTTATTAATCTATTATCCTGATTAAGAAATTTTTAACAATTTTTATTACCCATTAGTAAGTGTTCCATTATAACAATGATTTATTGTTATATAAATTATACATCATAAAGGAATTTTATTCTTTTCATAGATCGATTACATAGATTTTTCTCCAGCAGGCTTTTACTAGTGTATTTCAGGATTGCAAGTTGGAATCAAAGTTTAATTTAGCATGTTTGTCTGCGATAGAAGATATGATACCTTGTGTATGTTCTTTTGGTTAATTTGTCAATATTTTAAAGTTGTTCCATGAATGAGTTCCATCATTTATCCAAAATTAATTCACTAATATGCTTTAGGAGTTTTCAAAAATAATTATCCTAACTTTTGATTTTCTAATTCTTTGTCTTATATTTGCGAAGAATTCACACGATCCATCATCTGATATTATTAGCCCAGATTATCAACATTATCAAATTTTATGGCTGAAAAAACTACCAAGTTCATTGTTGCTGGCAGGTGATACAAATCCTTCATTTTCAAAGGTATTATATAGAGTTGCACGAGTTGATTTTTTTGATGAAATTGAAATCCATTGTTAATGGAGACAGCTCAAAATTACAAAAAATGAAAGATGGACATGCCCATCGACACAGATTCTATATAGCATTATTTTTAGTGCTAATTTAACTAGATGGACATGCCCATCGACATTGCTTCAGAATTGATGCCTTCTCCCACTTGTATAAAAACAGTAATTTCAGCTCTGAATTTGCCTTTTTATGGGTTTCTTGCTTGAAAGACAGGCTAGAGTCCCTGATGGTTTCTTTGGTGATCATTTCTGGTGGTTTCAGACTCTGAAATTCAGAATACGGTTCTTCAATTTTTTGGTCGTTTTTGCCTAAATACGCCATGACAGACTGCCCAAGATGTTCCACTGTAAGCCTTAGCAGGTGGAATGATGTGTTAGCTTTTGACAAGCCTCTATAATATTCTCCATTCTAAGGTCTATGTTTTGGGTGTGGGGAGTTCGAGATTTTCTATAGAGATTGCCCTAGGGTTCATGGTTCCGGATGCGTCATCACCTGGAGCACTTGAGCATATGCACGCAAATGCGTCAGTGGCATTTTCGTAAATATATATAAAACTAACGGAAATTCATATATTTTTTATATATCAATCCTAAAATATAGGCATGCCAATAAAATAATCAATTAAATTTTTTAGTTAAAAATATATTGGATAGAAAAATTATTATAATACATATATTTATTAATTATTATAACACCCTATAATTCATTGTAACACTATAATTTATTTAACACATGTACACTTTATTTAGTCCTATATTGATAGGATATAAAAAATACATATAACACTATAATTTATTTAACGCATGTATACTTTATTTAGTCCCCCACATTGATATAATCCAAAGAGTACAAAGAATACTCTATAACAATAATTTATTTAACACATGTACACTTTATTTAGTCCCACATTGATAGAATTAAAAAAGTACAAAGA
The DNA here is from genome assembly GCA_001185155.1 of Zostera marina. NCBI lineage: Eukaryota > Viridiplantae > Streptophyta > Magnoliopsida > Alismatales > Zosteraceae > Zostera > Zostera marina. Next base: position 271,051 of record LFYR01000714.1, on the reverse strand, counting down.
ATACTCTGTAATTTATTTAACTACACTTTTTTAATCCTACATCGATAGAATTCAAAAAACACAAAGAAGGTTGGTCTATAAATAAAGATTCATTTTGTCTAAAACAAATATGAAGTCTTAAGAGTGGGAAGAGCTTATATTAAAAATAATATCTCTTTTCACTGACCAATTTTGGCCTGTTATTTTTTAAATTCAGGGATCCGGGTCGGATCTGGCTAAGGGAGATGCGCCAGCCGCCAGGCGCATCTCTCTGGGAGGTCGCATCTGTGCGCGCATCTGGAACCATGCTAGGTTTTTTTTTTGAGAAATTAAACTTTTCATTACTAAAAAAGAGGTTTAGATGAGGATACCTCACTACATTTGCCTAACTCCAGAAATGGAGAGTGAACATACAAACTGTAAGTCGATTTGCAATCCACGAACAGATCTGATCTCTCCTGATCAGATTCTCTCTACCTCACACGAGAATGGTGGCTCTCTCTATTCTCTCATTTCTGACCTCACACAAAAGTACTGATCTGAAATATGTAATCAGATCAGAAAAAACAAAAGAGAATGTTTTGTTAACGAGGTTCAACTGTGTTTACTCCCCGGGGGTGATGGAGTTCCTCCTACCCTTGGTGACATGAATTACAGACGGTAGAAAATTATCTAGCACAATTACAAGAGAAAAAATAGATGTTATTTATAATTAGTTATCTAAAGAGGTGTGCCCTAACCCTTGATAACTAATTAATCCAGCAGGCCCAATAAGAATTATTAGCCCATGAAGAATATTCTCCATCTAACTTATGCCTCCCTTACAATTTAATTAATTGCTTACTAAAATAATTGCAAATAACTCCTTGCAATTAATTTCAATGCAATTCTTTCCAGTAAGTGAGTAGAATGTTGACAGTCCTCACAAGTTTCTTCCAAGTTCCAAATTACCCAAATTGAGTTGGTATTGCCTGATCATTCTGGTTCCCATTGCAGCGTGAGTTCCTTAATCTCTGTATGTTTCTATATGGAACTTTGCAGTAGCATTTTAATTATTTTCCTTTTCTTTACTTTACTTTATGATTTCTCTTAAACTGTAAATTATTTTTAACGACTTTTATAATATGAAAAATATGGGTAATAAGATAATATGAGATATTTGATCACGTCCGTCTATTTCTATCTCGAGATTTGGGTTTATCTCCTATGTGCATTACCTCGAAGTTTGGGACAACATTGCGAATGATTTAATTATCTCATATAATCTCATCTGAAGCTCTATTGAAATATATATTGCAGTATTGTTTTGTAAGTCGCACTTTAAAATCAATTTTCTGCTTATATTTGTTGCAGAAAATTTTGATTGTTATGCGCAAAATGGGGCAGCGCTGTTTTGCGGAGTCTTCTATTGATATTGAGTATAACAACTTGCAAAATCAATTCATGGAGTTTTTCTGTACCATTGGTGACGATGGTATTTGAATTTCTCTCTTGAAATGTTGACTGTCACTTGAACTAATAGATATATTTTACAAGTAATTTCATTCGAGCTTATTAATATTTACTTACAGATAGCAAAAATTATGGTCCATTCTATAAGCTTCCAGAGGATTGCCAGGCACAAGCAATGTATTGCTTAGCATACTTTTCAAAATTGAACTTTGATGTCTTGCGGTCAATGCTCTATTGTTGCTTATGTGAGATTGCAAATCTTTGAGTTTTACTTTCTATTACTCAATATTTTTACAATATATTTAGTGATATGCATTAAAAAGGTTTTAATCTGGGTACATATGTTCCGGAAAGAGGATGTATTCTTCTATGCGATCTTGTCAAATCTCAGGTCACATCTTTGTTTAGAAATTTAGATAAGCCTCTACTCTAAACTCTCACTCAAGTTAACTCCCAGAGTTGACCACCTTGCATTCAGTTTGTCAAAGCCTCAAATTGAGATCTTCCTCCTTGCATGGTTCAAAAAAGCGGAAAGCGCTTCCTATTTTAAAGAAGCGCTTTAAAGAGCCAGTGGTATTTTCGTAAATATTTTATATATTTACGAAAGATGCATATTATACCTTATGTAATATTTATATATTCTATATGTTAAAGTAAATATTAGAGTAAATACAATTATTTGCTCTAATTAGTTAAAGTAGAATTACTTTACTGTTTTACTTTATTTCTGTTATTATATTGTACTGATCCACTACCTCAAGGTAGTTGAGATCTACTTTTTACTTTTCCCAGCCTATATATTCAATAGACTGTGGCTAATGCAAATCACGGT